>JADRCD010217974.1:0-11539 GCA_019843815.1 Montemys delectorum | reverse complement strand
TCTTCAAGGGCCGGAAAGAAGCCCACATAAGCATCATTAAGAGTAGCAGAGTTCTGATAAAGTATAGGAAATACGTCCGATTTAAAAATACATTCAGATTCTAAAGTCTCCCTCTTGCCACAGCAAACCAGTTTATAAGCTTCTGGTTTGTAAAACTTGAGTGCGTTTTACCATGCAGATACAATAAAACAGAGTTTGCATCAACGGCTCCTTTTAGATTCCTAGGGATCCCCAGAAGCCTGCGGGACCCATGGCATGGGCACCCTGTTCCTTGGTCATTAGAGAAGTACATTTAGGTGTGGAAAACACACCATAGGGAACGGATTTAACCCGATCTGTCTTCCCACAGACTAAACTCCAAAAGAAAACACACAAATACATCGCATCAAATCCGTAGGGGAAGTAACGCTGCAGCCTGCAGCCGCCCTGGGAGATACTGTGAAACCAGAACCAGACAAACCAAATCATCATAGGGCAAACCCACCATATGTAGCAAACAACCAGTGCAATTATATTCTGCAGTTGAAGAATTACATAAATTGCCCACTGGGAAGGAAGCCTTAATCTCCACCCCTCCCAGGAAATCTACAGACAGCTGTGTGCTGTCTCTGTGTCTTTCTGAAAGGTTGAACACATTTGATCCGAGAATCAACTTGATTTCCTAATCAGGTTTGATGTGAGAGAGTGGTTATAGATGTATGTGATTCTCCCCGTGTACGTCTTTGATTCATAGGCTAGCTAATTACGTCGATCCTTTGGGGAGCACAACCACGGAGCTGGGTCCTCCTTGATTAATGCTGGCAGAGAGCCACGCAGCGCACAGCAGCAGAGAGCTGCTCAGCAGCTTCAGTCCCAGCTGAGAATATGGTCCCATTATCTCCCAGCTGCCTAACCAATCCATAAGGGCCTGTTCTGCGTGGATGATCAGTGTAGTGGAAGGAGGGACTTGCTGAGAGCTGAAATCTCTGTTTGATTTGCTGTAACATGTAAGACGAACCGTGAAGTTTTACTTTACAGTCTGTAAGTACCAAGTTCTCTCCCAAACCCTCTCCCTATAGCTTCAATGTGAGTGTGATTTTCCAAGATGTGTTCCATTTTCTATTCCTTGCGCTTTGTTGAAGGAAGCTGGTGAGAGACTTATCTATTTAGCGCTTGCTGTTTCTGTCAAATCTCATAGATAACTGACTCATACCCAACAAACCAGACTCTTTCCAGAATGCTTTTCTGGGAGTTAAAAATAACTGACTTCATTTTTAATTTGGAAGTAGGGGTGTGTTATCTGTGGTACCTGGAGTGGTCAGAGATTTCTTTATGTTCTTCTCTAACCCTGCAAGAAAATTTTACGGCTAATGTGAATGTGAGGAGATCATTTGGTAAGCAGATTTGTATATTCCCAAACTTTAAGGTAATTTATTTTGCTACTAGGAAAGGTACAGACAGGAAAGTTTCATAGTTTGATTGTCTGTTGTTGTTTGTTTTGTTAGGTTGCAACAGTTGCAAGTGTTTAGAAACTTTCAAAAGGAAGATTGTATTAAGTCTGAAATATGTAAGTGTGTAAAATATATAATTCCATTTAGTTCCTCTGTTTAACTACTTTTTAAATGCAGCAATTTAAAAGGTGATGATATTTTGTTTTTAAGAAAAAGCATATAATTTCAAAATAGGCCCATTTTGCAATTTATATCAACTTAGGATTTGTTATTCACTTAAGATGAATTGATCATAGACTGCTATTAGAAATTAATATAGTTGATGTTGTTGAATGTGATCTTTCAAATGAGCATTGCCTCAGTAAAATTAAAGATTGTTATTGTGGAGAAGGATTTATGGAGTATTTTTATGTATGGGTATATATATATATATATATATATATATATATCACTTTGTTTTTTACTGGATTAAAAATAGAATAATTGAACAATTGTAAGAATGAATTTGAGTAAAAGTCACGAACCACTGCCACCAAGAACCAGTATTGGTGGCTACTACTAAGAACTTAAAGCCATTGGTAGCCAAAAACCAGAACTGTGCTTCCCATAGTGAGCCCAAGACCAGCATGGAGCCTATAGTTTCCAGAGTAGAAATAAAGTTTGCCTGAACAGGCAGTTAAGTCTCAAAACAGAGGAGAAACCGCAGTTTATGATGTATGAAAGTGTATCACGAAGTCTGCTCTCTTTTGATTTGGTTGAGGAGAACAATCAGAGAGGGAAGACTCAAAATAGATGGTTGCTTGAGCTCAGGTAGTCTCAGAGTTTGAGGTTTGGAAGGAAAACCAACACAAAACCAATAAACAAACAAAACCCAGAAAAACTCAACATGCCTATAACAAGATTGAGTTTTGGACAAATGAAGGCATGAAAGAATAGTTGTGATAACTCTAAGCTGTGAATTATCTCAGCTCTGCCTTGACTAAGAACCCTGGACCCTGAAAAAAGTAAGTTCCTTAAGGGTCAGACAATGAAATGAGAAAAAAAATAGCAGGCTGGATTGGATGCTAATCTTTTCCCTAGATGGAGGAACACCATGAGACCATAGCTGACTTTTGAGTGTGATGATTCTGGGCCACTCAATTTCGTTTAAAAATACTTGCTGGTCTTTATCTTGCTCATTCAGATTCCTGGTCTTGGACAAGACCTTAAGGTTTCTGTTGCTTTTAAACAAATGGCTACTTTCGTTAAGGCTGGGTTTGAATGATATTTTTCCTATTCAGACTCTCTCCCTACTTCTGCTCTCTCTTAACAGTAAATTTTGCCTTCTGTAGAATATTGTTATCATATAATCAAATTTTATATTTTTCCTTCAAACATTTTGAAATTTCAAATCATGTGTATGATTTCATGTGTGGTAGTCAATTATAAATCTCAAAGAGGTATATGCAAGATTTAGCTAATTCACTGTTACTACTCACTTCTTTAAAAATGTTTGGGATTATTTTGTAAGTGGTGGGAAACTTTTTTGTTGGTTGTGTTTAATCTGTTAAAAGAAAAGTAGGGTGAGTTTAACTGCTCTAGGACTTGTTTTAGGGTCTGCTGGTTTGACAGATGGGGAATCCAGATGGGTATTACATACACCTTTTAAGAGGTGCTTTTAAAACCATGGTGATTTGATTGGTCTTCAAAATAAGTTTAATATGCTATAAAAGAGATGAACAGATTAGTCCTCATTTTATGTACAAAGGAGTATGTCTTTGGATATGTTTACATATATGTCATCCACTCTGCTGTCTCATAGACAATATCCTGCTACCCAAAGTACACTATCCCTTCAGCTCCTCAAAAATGGTAGTCTTAAACAAAATGGAAGGGTCGGCTGAATATGGATGTGCCAGCAAAGAAAGCTGCGTTTTCTCAAGCTTTGTGCCACAAAACAGGCCTTTACAACAACACCCTGAACTGTGTAAGCACAGCCTCTTTGTGGACAGGTTACACCCTAGTGTTCTTTAATAAACTGAACCAGGCTCTGTGAGATGAGTCATGAACTTCTGTGATATACTCTTACAAGTAGAAATTTCAAAAAAAAGGGAGCATGATTGCATAAAAAATAAAGAATTTAGGAGTTTGGGGTAGCTATAAATTTTTGCATACCTGGACTATGAACTAACCAAATGTGTACTATACAGGTTGTCTCTAGTAATATGGATGTTTGATGTTCATTATGTGATGTAGGGCTGCTTATACTGTTTTATCTCCCTGCACCAGTATCTACATATAAACTGATGTCCTTTCTAAGGGTCTTTCTAAGTTATAGAAGACTATGTGGATGCTTCATTTTAACCTTGTGATTAACACTCTTCCAATTACCTTGGGAAGGGGAAAGAAAATAGAACATTGTTGTCAATCTAAACAAGTCCTCCTGCCTCTGCTTGTCAAGTGTGTGGATTATAGATATTCACAGCCCTACCTGCCTTTTTTCTTTCCTTCATTTCCTGGTCCTTGTCTCAGTAGACTCCTCTCATCAGATATACCCAATGGTTCTTAGTCTCCCCCTTACTTTCTGTTCCCTGTCTTGTTCTTTTTCCACTGAGAGTTGTTCTGGAGTCAGGACTTTAGGGAACAAGTTGTCCTTACCTATTATTCCTTGCATAACATATTGGCTGGTTTCTTTTTTCTAGAAGAAAGTTTACTAAGGTAAAAATAATATGCTTGCCTACTGGTTTCATGTGCATTGGAGATCTCTCTCTCTCTCTCTCTCTCTCTCTCTCTCTCTCTCTCTCTCTCTCTCTCTCTCTCTGTGTGTGTGTGTGTGTGTGTGTGTAGGGGGCAGTATATTCATGCTATGATGTTTATGTAAAGGTCAAATCACAACCTTGGTTGCCTGTCCTTATCTTGCAGCCTGTTTTATGGCTGTGTCCCTTTGTCCCCTTTGCCAATGGGCTACATATAATGTGCTAGCTGGTGAGCTCCAAAGGAATTTTTCTCTCTCCATGCCCCCCCCATCTCACTGTAGGAGTACTATGATTAAAGATATGTGCTACCTTGCCCATCTTTATGTGCACCTGGGAATTCAAACTCAAGTCCTCATACTTATATAGCAAATGCTTTATGTACCAAAGCCATCTTCTAGCCCCACCCATGGAATGTTCTTAGTCTTAGCCATGTATAGACAGAAAGCCTCTAAAGATTGTAGTTTATATAGATACCCAAGTACATATTTAAAATAATAATATTCATTTTATATGTAAAAGATATTCAGGAAAAACTCAGTTTTATGTATTAAACTAAATTTTCTCATTTTAAACTTGCAATTCCCCCATGTGAAAGCTCATTTCTATGCAACTGGATATTGAAGAGTTTCACTTTTAATAGGAGACAGGAGGCAATCAAATGACCCCATTTCCCCCCAGAAATTACTGTTTTGTGCAACTATATAGAAGATAAGTTTCAGGTCCATGACAACAAAAGACATATAAGCAACTTTTGGAAATTTAAGTGAAGTGAAATAAAATAGCTACTGAGAATTTGCTTATAACTGTTTAATTGTCACCCCAGAACTGCATACGGCCAGATAAGCCTCTCAGTCATAGTGGACAAAGGATGAGATTACTAAACTTATCAGCAATACTTTGTGAGCTTCTTAATGTGTCTAAGCCAAATGGTAAGTAAATTTTATGTGAGATGCAAACTTGGCTACAGATACTGCAGTAGGCTAAATCAATTCAGAATTTCTATTTGTAGTTCAAGGATTGTAGACTTTATGCTTTTCTCACTGTTAGAAGAAATAAAATATATCGTGATCATGTAGCTGAAATGACACAAACAATTAGGGACTACTGCTCTACTTAACAGTTGACACTGTGTTTATACGGGGTTTTGTCTTTTGTTTTTCTATTTGTTTTTTTAAATTAAGTGTTCTCTCGAATGGATGCTAAGTGGCTATCTGAAGACCGTCATAGCTCAGAATTGTAACTCTTCTTCTACATCAGAATTGTGTTTTGATAGCTTCTTAATATTTGCTAGAATAATCATTTTCCTCTAATTTTTTGCCATTAGTAAATCTCTGTATATGAGGCTTACTATTCTGGAGTTTGAATGTGAATGTCATCCCTGTGTTTCATGTCTCCATGCAGAAGATAAAATTAATTTTCCAAATCCCATGAAGCTGAGTAGATGTCCCAGCTTTTAAGGCAGCAGGTCAGTTGTAAGTGAAATTTGTAATGAGAGTTAATTCATCTGTTTTATACTTGTGTGTCCTTCTATGACCAACGTGATTTTGCGTCCATGGACTATTTCAACAAACACACACACACACACACACACACACACACACACATACATATATACACATATACATGTGTGTATGTATATATATGTGCATATATGTGTGTATATGTATGTAGATAAACATATACATATGTGTGTATATACATAACATATATATACATATGTATACCATATATATGTATATATGTGTGTGTATATATGAATATATATGTGTGTATATATGAATATATATATACACTGGCAAGAGTTAATGTCTGATAATCTGTGGCTATCTAGTCCATGATTATAAACCTAACCCGCAGTGCTAGAGCATAACTTTGGAACTTAAACCAGCATTTCTAAAGACTTCAGATGTTTGATCCACTTAATTAATAGCTCTATTGGTTTTATTTTTCTGTATAGTTAAGACAGTAAAATTATAAATAATACTTATGGCTCTAGATGTCAGAGATGGTTTCCTATGACTTTGCCTATGGGTTATCAAGACATACACATCTTTCTCATTTGACTATAGAATCTCTGTTGTTTGGAAGGCGAGGTGGAATGATTTATTGTTGTGAGGTTGCATAAGAAGTTGAGAAGAAAGTGTATTTTGTTTGTTTGCTTCCTTGCTTTTTAACAGTTACATAGGAAATGCTGAGTCACACATTTAAAAGCAATAGCAGAATTTATAGGAGCTAACTGTGTGCCAGGTATTAGATTTCAGCTTGCCAGGTGGAAATTTTATATTCGTGGATAGAAATTTGAGTACCCTTTAAGGAGAAAACAAATGTAAATATGATAGTAGAGGAATGGGCCTGAGTGTATTGTGGTTAAAACTGTTATGGCTTTGGTCTACAAATGAAAGTAGTGAGTGAATGGATGAAAACTGTGCTATATGAGGGCATTGGGACTTATCCCAGAAGAGTGGGTCTGGCCATCACGGAGTTACTCTGTACATAATTAAGAAATCTGGATCAATGGAGACATGCCGAGAAAAAGAAATGCTTTGGCTCTCAGCTGTGCTAGCTGGCAATCTTTAAAAATACAATTATTGTAAATAAAATTGGTATTGTGGCACTAGATTTGGATTTCCTTAATACAACAAGGATTTCTAGACAAAAGTGTGGGTATATCCTGTCTAGTTGGGTAGCTGTTGGTAAACAAGTTTTAGTGGGAACTGTATAGCTATTTTATAGATTGCTAGTCAGTCTTCTTGACCCATTTCCCAATTTTGATGTTTTCATTCCTCTGAACTACTCCCTTTGTACACTATCTGAAATGGTTCTAGGAGATTGGGTGAGGAAACTGATTCGCAGGAGGCTGATTTTATTAAATCAATTCCATTTCCCAGGAAGCAAATGTATAGTTCTCAGTGTTAGATGGGATTATAACACCACTTTACTGATGAATGGGCATCTTGCAGTCTTCCTATCCCTTATTAAGACTAATACATCTACAACTGCCAGGGATTAGATAAATGACATTATCTACTGGACACAGTCCTTTGCAAGAATGTAGTCTCTAAGCTGATTAGGATTCGATGAATGTTTGTGTCCCTTTATGATCGGGAAAGCTGTTCACACAGAGACAAAATGTCTAACATCATGAGCAAAATCAACCACCATCTCCCAGAAAAGAATGAATCATGCATTCAAATATGACCTCTGATATCTTATGGTATGAGTGTGAAGTATGAAGCTGGTCACTTAAGGTGTGTGACTCTGATCCCCTCCAGTGTCTGGCAGTGTGCTTAGAGAGAACACCAACAGATTTAAACTTCCATGACCAGTCCCTGTATACCCCCGCTTTTAGCTATCCCCAAAGGAATCCACGTGTGTATTCAGTTGGTTGTGGTAGTTAATCTCTCTTGTACTTTACAAATCCTTGTTTCAAGTGCCTTTTGTGGCATCTCAGTATGTTTAAGAGATGGAAAAGTTTCAAACATAAACTTCCTTTCAAATTATTGATTATTATTGGGACTTTAGTTTATAGATTGATGGCCATGAGTATGGACATCACAGATATGATTTTTGAAAATTCACAGTGTTGGTCAAAGATTATGATAATAGATCATATAGAGGTAATCATTCTCTTAACAAATTGTTTTCACAGAGTGGGAATCCTGTTTGAGAGGCTCATAAAAGTAAAGATTACAGTTTTTTTTTTTAACTTGAGGAACATTCATGATCTTATATATCACAATATTTTAATCTCAACAAAATTTGCAAAAGAGAGGGCCATGTTGAAAGCCTGGTTGAGGACCTGAAACTCCCCTTGAAATCTATATTTGGTAAACTTCAGGCTTTAGTTTGTAAAAAGTTGAAATGACTTCATCTAGTAGACTGTTGAAGCCAGTAAGTTATTTTTAATGAATATGTTCAAAGAAAATTTTATATATATACATATATACTTATATATATGTATATATATGCATACAAAGCACATGTTCTTTCATATATAATTACTCACCACAGAGCTAAGTTTTGACTTAGCTAAGTTCTGATTGCAAATTTAACTTTATCAATTATCAGCTTTAAAATCATCTTGACCTACAGAAGTTCTTGATGCTATGATACTGAGTTGAGTTACAACTTTCCCTTCTCAAATATCTAGAGTGGGTCTGAGATTTCAGTGTTAAAACGTACATGAGTCATCTCAAGTGGAGGCTCCATGGCCTGACACTATTACTGATGCTATGGTATGCTTATAGACAGGTGCCTAGCATGGCTGTCCTCCAAGAAGCACAACAAGCAACAGAGACAGAGGCAAATACTTATATCCAACCAATGGACTGAAGTCAGGGACTGCTGTGGTTGAATTAAGGTAATGCTTAAAGAAGCGGAGGAGGAAGACAACCCCATAGGAAGACCAGCCATCTCAACTAACCAGGACCCCTGTGATCTCTCAGACACTGAGCCACCAACCAGGCAGCATACGCTAGCTGGTCTAGCCCCAGGACACATATACAGGAGAGCATTGCCTGTCCTGGACTGAGTGAGAGAATAATCTTGCCTAATCCTTGAAAGACTTAAGGCCCCAGGGACTGGGGAGGCCTGGGGTGGTGAGTGGATGCTGTGGGTGTGGGTTGGAGTATAGGGGGTAGGGGTGGGGGAACATCCTCTTGGAGACAGAGGAGGAGGAATGGGATGAGGAACTGTGAGAGAGTAGACTGGGAGTGGGGCAATGGCTATACTGTAATAAAAAAGTAATAATAATATTTTAAAAATGTATAAGAAAGAAGCCTTATTTTACACATAAGTTTTTTTTGTTTATTTTTAACTTGTATTACCTTCCTCCATAGAAAAATGAAGAGACAAAGGGCTGGCACAACATAGTGTTTATCTATTGAGGTGACATAAAAGGCATTTGTAGAAAAGTGGATAAACTATATGAGAAACAGAAGGCAGATGAAAGCTAACTTAATGCAGCCTGATATACAAAATTTTCTAGCCTTGACATACTGTGTGGATTGATAAGCAGGATTCTTCCTCTGGTTTTAGAGTGAGGGAGGATGCCTTTGCAGTTGAATGTGCTTCTGTTAAGCAAAAAGAAAGTCATAGTGTCCTTCCTTCACCATTGATTTTCAAATATCCGTGGCTCATAATAATCATTATGGTTGTCAAAGGACAAAATGGCAACAAATTTAGCAGTAGATCTCATTGATTTTTATTTGCAACTCATGAATTATCTCTCACAGTATTTTGCACAGTAGAATGGTGATTTCTGCATAGCAGAGAATGAAACATGTGCTTTGTAAGATGGAAACAAGCAGAAAAAGAATAGAATTGATTAATATCAGGTTACCTTGTTTTTGAGGATTAAAGCAGGAAGAATGAGTGATTTGCTGACTCTGGTGGACTGGAATCTCTTGGTAAGAAAAATTAGTTTGAAGGCTCTGCTTCCTTGAAATTGTGGTCTGGAGTTGAAGCATTTAGCATAGCTGACTCCATTGTCTTTGAGTCTGATAATGGGCTTGGAGTAGGAGCTCAGTTAAAATCAAAAGGCTCTTATTAATTTTATACAATATACCAGAGTGACACATTTTGGAGTGTAACATTACAGCATCCTTCAAAAGTGTCCCTAATTTTCTCGATATTAAAGAATGACACCTTAACTGATGTCAAAATGGTGACATGGAGTCTTGGGACCATAGGCCTGACTAGACATGAACTATATAAATTGTCTCATAAGTTCCTATTCTGATAGGCCAGATCATTTTTGTTAGATATTTTCTTTATTTACATGTCAAATGATATCTCCTTTCCCAGTTTCCTCTCTGAAAAAAAGAAAAAAATAAAATAAAATAAAAAACCCTGTTCCCTCCCCCCTCCCCCTGCTCACCAACACACCCTCGCCCATTTCTTGGCCCTGGCATTCCCCTACACTGGGGCATAGAACCTTCACAGGACCATGGGCCTCTGATAGGAGAGATCAATCTATGACAGAATGACCAAATTTTCATGCTTTTAAATGAAATCTACCAGAGTCCCATACACTTTTCTCTAATAAGACAGTCATATTTAGATTTCATGTCAGATTCTATGTGTGTGCCTTATAGCTTAAACTCTACTGAGAGTCAGAGAACCCATATCAGAGGCCTGAAGAAACAAGACTAAAAAGGAGAAAATTATAAGGTAGACTAGCAGTTATTCAATAGACAAGCTACAGGGTTTGTTGACTCTGTATAAATGACCATGCTAAATTCTGTGGCCATTTGTGGGCACGTCCCATAGATCATAAATATTGTATATTTTTAAACTTAAAAAAGCTAAACACATTTTTTAACTTCATACAATCAAGTCTTTAAATTCTCATAAATTTTGAAATATCTTATGGCTAGTGTACAAAACATGAATGTTGATATAGTAAAGAGACACGAATCTTACCTAAAAAGAAAATACTACAATTACTGTGTAGACTTTTAATAAGAAAGGTAAAGTAAAGCATGTAAGAGTTATTTACAAGACTATTTTAATCCTAATATATCCTAGTCTTTTTTTATTAGATATTTTCTTTATTTAAATGTAAATTTTCCCTTTCCCAGGTTCCCCTCCAAAAAACAAACAAACAAAAACAACAAGAACAAACCCCTTTTTCCTCCCCCTTCCCCATGCTTGTCACCCCACCCTCTCCCATTTATTGGCCCTGGCATTCCCCTACACTGGGGCACAAAACCTTCACAAGGCCGAGGTCCTTTCCTCCCATTGATGATCTACTATACACATGCTGCCAGAAAATTCAGTCCCACCCTGTATAGTCCTTGTTTGGTGGTTGGGTCCCTGGGAGCTCTGAGGGTACTAGTTAGTAATTGTCCTTCATCCTAAGGGGCTGCAAACCCTTCAGCTCCATAGAACCTTTCTCTAACTCCTTCATTGGGGACAGTGTACTCAGTTCAATGAATGGTTGTGAGCCTCTACATCTGTATTAGTCAGGTATTGTCAGAGCCTCTTAGGAGATAGCTATATGCTTGTCCTTCCTTCCGTCTCTGCTCCATAGTTAATCTCTGCCACTCCTTTTGTGGGTGTTTGATTCCCTTTTTAAAGAAGGAATGAAATGTCCATCTTTTGGTCTTCCTTCTTCTTAAGTTTCTTGTGGTTTGTGGGTCATTCTTCCTGTATTCCAAACTTCTGGGCTAATAACCACTTATCAGAGAATGCATAACATGTGTGATCTTTTGTGATTGGGTTACCTCACTCAGGATGATACTCTCCAGATCCATCCGTTTCCCTAAGAATTTTATAAATTCGTTGTTTTTAATAGCTGAGTAGTATTCCATTGTGTAGATGTACTACACTTTCTGTATCCATTCCTCTGTTGAGGGACATCTGGGTTGTTTC
>JADRCD010217973.1:10495-26665 GCA_019843815.1 Montemys delectorum | reverse complement strand
CTACCATATGGCACAGATGATGCTCTGTGTGAGATGTGGGAAGGGAAAGATCTGATGCCTTTTTGGAGATATTGTCAGCAGATATTTCTGTGAGTTGGAATGGAAGAGCAGGATAGATCCCCATCATGGAGTCGATGACTTCACTGAGTGGTAAAACACCTACAGCTGGGGTTACTGATGGTGCGCATTACGGTGGACCCAAGGAAGATCAGAACAGGGCAGCATAGACAAGAGATGTTAAATGTGACACCTGGAAGGTAGTTAACTGCCAAGCTATGCAGGGCACCTTTCTGGTGTCCATAAAGAGTACAGAACATTCATGTGTATAGCATGGTTCCACAGGTTCACACTGAGAGTTACTGTGCCTGGGTTAACCTGGCACTTCCCAGGTTAGTGCTGTGCTGTGCTGTGCCACAGTGTGCTTTGTTAGATAGACCAAGAGTACACAGTCTTCCTTTGCGTTGCTAACTTCTCTCCTCTTCTGCCTCTCCCACTCCTCCTGTTATCCTCTCTCTCACCCACCTCCTTCTCCTGCTCTTCTGTCATCCTGATCCTTTTTCCTGTACCATGGTGCTGGGGTGCACAAGTGCTTTACCACTGAGCCATGCCTCCAGCCCCTAAGAAGAAATGCTTTTTGTGGTTGGAAACAGCATGTACTGTCTCCATTCCTTGATCTGTTTAAGAGCAGTGCCTGTATATTGATTTTGTTTTGCTGGGCTATTTATATAGCTCAGGGGCTTAGGAAAGAGTGAACTTTATCAGCATCTGTCCTTCCGACATTACAGTTCCATGGCTTCCCACGCCTGGGCATTTGCTAATGCAGTTTCCTCATGACTTGCTTAACATGGCTTCTGCAATGCTCTTAGACTTCCAAACTAGTGAGAACGCCTGAAAAATGGCTAGTTGAGATAGGCCTGTGCATATGAAGTTACAAGTCTAATGACTGTTCTGTGTGGGATTGAGTCGGCCGGGTGTGCCCTATTATGAGCCTCGTGACAACTCCTCTTTGCAGCTGTGATGGCTCTTGAGACACATGCATCCTCAGAGTTGCTTGGCGTAGGAACATTAGGTTGAAGTTCCATGCTCTGCAAATTTTGTCATAAATATTTGTTTAGAGGCACTTGCATGTGCTAAGAACATTAAGTACTCATAATTTTCCATGAGCTGTTATGTCAGGATAGCAGTGGAGAGTACAGCAGACTGCACTCATGACATCGGTTGACATGATGGGTTCATCTCAAACAAGGGTTTATTCACATATATGTGTACAATACACTTGTACATACAAAATATATGAGCCGTTACCTAATTATTTAGGTTAATGGCTTGGAAAGATGATGTTAATGGACTCAGAGCAATTTTTTACCTTAAAAAAAATGTGACTTCAAGTATTTTAATAGGCAGATTTGGTGATAATGTTTTATAAATACTAGTTATTTGAAAACCAACTTAGTAGCGTTGTCAGGGCTGGCCAGTACTAAAGAGCTGGCTCATAGTGCGTGGCTGGCCAGTAGTATTAAGGACACGTGGTTGAGACTGCTGAGGCTTTGAAGATTTAAAAATAATTTTCTGTTTTTGACTTAAGTCTCTCACTTAGTAGCTGATACTGTTTGCATTTGAAGTTATAGCAATCATAGAAAATTAGTGATTAGAAATATATTTAATCTATTTATAGTCACCACCATGAAACAATGAAACCCGTGTGACCTTTCTTCTGTGCCTCCTGTGGAAGTCCAGCTGTCTTCTCATTTGTCACACTGAGAGATGGCAAAGGACTATTTAAATGCTCTAGTTAATTTTAAACTTTTTCGTTTGATGTGTGTGTGTGTGTGTGTGTGTGTGTGTGTGTGTGTGCTCATGCGCCTTCTTGTTATAACATGTTAATTCTCTCCTGCCTTTGAAGAGCTGTGTACTATGCAGAACAGTGAGACGTCACTACGTTTGTGTGATGCCACTGTCTAGATTATTGGGCATGGCAAGGGTCATGTGTCCAGTGTGGTGCTAGGGACAGTGCTAGAAACACTACCTGGCCTCTTCCCTTTAGGACTTTGGGTCCAGTGTAGGTCCTTGCAATAAAGTGAAATGGTCACTGTGGAAAAGAGACCCCAGGTCTCGGGACTGTGGGGATGAGCACCTGAGCATTGCCGTCAGCTTCATCTCTGAGAGCTCTAACACGGTGACTGCAGGTCCCCACACAATAGTCACATCTGTAGTTGATGACTGAAACTGTTGACCGAGGCTGTTGTCTACAGCCTCGCTTTCCCACTTCCACCACCTACACCCAGAGTCTCACATCCTCTTCTGACTCTCATGGTTGAGGGGCCATCATTGGAAAGCACACCATCTGAGTTATGTTAAAATAAATGGACCTTGGAATCTTAATGCACCTTGGGATGTTGATTGATATTCTGACTAAATTAAAAGAATATCTTACAATATTTAAAATAGTATTACAATGGCTAACATTGTTAACTTGCTCGGGTTTAGAGTCTCCATGGGAACAAACATGGGCACTTCTATATGGGATTTGCTAGATGAGGTTAATTGAGGCAGGCCTACCAACAATAAATGTAGGTGGCATCAACCTGTGGTCTGGGGTCTAGGGGTGAATAAGGAGAAGGGAGCTGAGCATCCACATTTGTCTCTGTTCCACCTCCCACTCCTCCCGCTCCTTCAGCCAGACTTCCTGCCATGCTCCCATCATGGCACAGTGCACCCTTGAGTCATGAGCCAAAATAAACCCCTCTTCATGTCGGCTGCTTTTTGTCACGTATTTGCCATAGCAATAAGGAAAGTATTGATGCCTTTGCCGTTGGAACAGACAATCCCACTAAGTGGGAGGAGGAAACCGACATCCAATACATAGTAAGAAATATCACTTCTCAAATACCTGCAGTTTTGAGGTTAAAGTGACTGTGAAAGCCATACCCAGGAAAACATAATCCTACTATACTTATAAAATTTGACTTCATAAAAACCAAATATAATTTGAATCCTGACTGGAAATTTCTCATTTATATTAATTGATTCTAGTTTATACTTTGTCATATTTTGTGGCTGCAGATGCTGAAAGTTTTGTTATTCAAATGTCTATTGTACTTGAAATAGTATTACTTTTCATATTATACAAACTTACATATTTATAAATTATTTATTGTTTTGGCATTCTTATAAGAAAATTAAAAAATCACCAAGAAACTCAAAGCGTACTGACCAGATGGGCGAGACTCTATACATGCATGTATATGTATACATTCCTATACATATATACAAATAATCATCTAAAACATTTACATTATAAATTAGGGGCCCTAGAAATTATAATTACTAAAGTAGAGCAATCATAACAATATACTGTAATAAAGTTATTTACAATAGGGATGAGTTCTGGAATATTCCTGAAACTAGATAAGAGAAAGTAAAACCATAGTTAAGGGAGACTCTGTGTGTAAATGGTATAAGGTACTGAATGCAGTGTGGGAGCAGGCCAACTGCCTGCAGGGCTGTGTGTGTGTGTGTGTGTGTGTGTGTGTGTGTGTATGCATGTATGCGAGTATGCGTGTGTATCAGTGGTGAGAATCATTGGTCCTGATTCCTACATCATGTAGCTCTTGCCTGCTTAGTTCCCAGGACTCTCTCCTCATCCCTGGGCTCCTGCTCAGAGCTTTGTGCTTCTCACATGCTGTGCACTCTGCTGCTGCACACTTCTCTGACTCTCCTGCAGGAGCCTCTGCACTGCCAAACTCTGTTAGTCCTTACACTTTGCCTTGTCTAGCAGGAAGAGACAGAAAATAGTAGATATCAAAGAAGATGCTTTCAGGTTTCCCAGAGAGTTCCAAGGCAAATAACTCACTTGCTCTTTGTAGTATCTATTAGAAAGTAGAAGCTGTCATTTCCTATCAGGTAGCATTGGTCAGTTAAAAATTTCAGACTCATGGAAAGCAGCATGAAACAATTCAGTGGTACTAAGATTTGGGATTGCAACGTTTGCTATTGCTTGGACGGCCTGGGCCTGTCTTGTGTTTATTTATAATGCACTGTTACTTTTGATTTGAAGCCCCCTGAGTTACCTCTTGAGTTGAAACAAAGTATAAGGCTGGGGAGGTAGTTAAGAAACACAGAACTTGGTCCTCTGAGTTCAAACAAAATGCAAGCTAGCGGTGATGATGCAGATTGCAGTCCCAGCTCAGCCCTGGGAGGCAGAGGCAGATTCCTAGCTGCAGACCACTGAATTATCTGTCTCACAAAAGGAGGGAAATGAAGATGGTCAGCACCTGAGGAATGACATTCCTCCTATGGCTCTCTCCCCAGGCTGCCATCTGGCTTATGCATGCGTACATGAGTAACACATACACACATGCACACACAAATACATTTACCTTCCCTCTACTGCATTCTTTTTATGAATCAGGTTGTAAACATCTTAGAAAGAAGCAGATGGCAAATACTCTAGCCTTTGAGAGCCTCATATAATTTATGGTATCTCATATGGTTTTTTCCCCTTTGCCTTTTTACATTTTAAAAGCTAATAAACAGGCTAGTGAGTAGCCACAGGCTATATTCTATGTATGGACCTTAGTTATTGTTCTCTCCAAAAAGGTCCCTCTGCTTTTCCCTTTCCCTTCACCTCAATCAGCTCCTTTTAGCTTTTAACATAATGGGTATTTTTCTCAACTTTTGCTTATGTGAAGTTACCTCTTTTTTTTTTTTTTTTTTTGGCTGAAAATATATAGAGAATTTGACTTTTTAAAAATACTTTAGTTGTTTAAATTTCTGTCCCTCCAAGTGTGTCCTTTGAATAAAGATTCACAAGAATAAAATAACTCAGCACCATGCATGTTAATCAAAGACACAGGACCACCATCGTTTCTGCTCCTGTAGTAGAATGCCATGAAGTGGGTGATTCATGAAGAAAAAAGTGGGGTCTGACAGGTCTGGAGTGTGGGAGGGCAAAGACCAGGTGCTGGTACCTGGGTAGGGCCACCTTTCTGCACTGTAGCCTCACAGGAGGCCCTGGCTATGTCTCAGGAGAGTGGCAAAGAGCAAACCTACCGCTGCAAGCTATTCTGCAGTGGCTTGCATGACAAGGGTAACTTATCATTAGTCCCCACCTCTCCTACTCATCATTGGAAATTGTCTCCAAACATGAATTTCAGAGTGGGCAGTGATACTGAAGCTATAGCAGACAGCAGCCCCTTTCCATCCTGTAGGTCAGATGTGCATTGGCTCAGTCATTTGTAGTAGTGGTTCAAGGAATGGAAGTGGTTTGTACTTAGAGTGTGGCCGGCTACTCCCTTTCCTGTGGAGTAAAGCCTGTGTATGATGGTCTCTGATGTGCTCGTTCATAGGACACCTGAACTGTAAATTCCCCATAGACATGATTCTCAGTGAAGGAATCCCAGGTATCCATCCGTGTGGAGGCCAGAGCCTAGGAGGGGCCCCACTGGTTCCTACTGGCAGATGCTTTCCTTCCTAGTGAGTTGTCTGAAGCACTGCTAACCAGACTCACATGCTCATGGGCATAGCACGAGAGAAAATGAGTTTGTTTCAAATCAGTGGTCTGCCTCTCAGATCATATTTCCCCTTGATTATAGTGCTTTCTCTCAGAGCAGGGGTCCAGGTTAGCCCAAAGGGGTACTGTTGTTCACTGTAACTGGTAACATAGAGCCCATTCTGCTCATTTACTGTTATCGGACCTGTGCTTGAGACTGGTCGTTGCTGAAAAAGAAGACAGATGTCAGAGTGTCAATTCTGCTGATTCTTAAAGGAACATGGTTACCTTTTCCCCTACATAGTTGTCCATGCATGTAGATACTGCTGTTTAAACCCTAGGGAATGACCACGGCTGTTTTTCTTCTCGCACATTCTTTCCCTTCTCCTTTCCCATGAGTTAGAGATGTAGGCTTGCTTGTGTCTGTGGTGATCTGACGTCCTGGAATACAGCAGTGTCCTGTTGTGATAAGAGGCTCTTTGCAGCTTGCTGGTACATTCCCCCACAGCAGCCTTATGATTCTGGGAAGGATTGAGAAAGAAGAGGATGCTGCTGGCTGAGGAGACAAGGAAGTGGCACACGGGACATGTTTACAAGATGGTGGTGGTAATTGCTAACTGGAGGCTCAGCACCTGACTGTGTGTCTCCTTCCCTAGACAAGGGTTGTGAAAGATGCTGCGGAAGCGTTGACTCTGCAAATTACAATATAAAGATTAAGAAAATGTAGAATTCTCAGTGTTTCTATACGCTTTGTCTGCATTATCAGACTCATTACCTCCATTTCCATTGTCTCGTTCTGTAAGAGCCTCTGTTCCCCTCTCTGCTCCAGTACCAGCAGATCAGTCTTGTTTTCCACCATTCTATCCTAACAGAAAGAACCAAAACCCTGAGATACCCAAGCATGACTTACATAGCTTGTAGGACAGTTAATCAGCATGCCGAGAGTGTCTGTCTGTCGGAGGGTGAGTTGGTGGTGAAGGCCCTGGGCATGGCAGAAGGCTGGATTAGGGAGAGCAGGAGTGTTGTGTTATAAAACTTCCTGTGGAGATACAGCACACTTGTCTACTTATCCCAGATAGGGATCCCATAACAGGGATATGTGTGTGTGCGTGTGTGTGCGTGTGTGTACACATGTGTGTGTGTGTGTGCGCACGCATGCATGCACATATGTGCATGTGCGTGTGTGCATGTGTGTGCACACATGTGTACAATGCATGTGTGTGTGTGCACATGTGCGTGTGTGTGTGTGTGCGCGCACGCGCGCGCGCACACGTGTGTGAGCAATTGGGATGTAAAGTGAATTAATTAATGAAAATTAAAAGGTCTAGCTTCCTTACCCTTCCACCATAGTTACCATGGCTACACTACTCCCTTCATTTGCTGCATCAGAAATCCTTAGTAGTGAAAGAGAAATGGGTGTGGTCATACTCTGTGTTTGGTGCACAGTGGGCAAAATGCTTACGACTGTTGAGAAGATGGTGGAAACGTACTGGAAAACACGCCAGTGTCAACGTCTCTATGCAGTAGGTGATGCTCACATAGTTTCTGCATTTTCCAGACACTGTGCTTTCAGCTAGAAAGTGACTGCAGTATAGGGCTGACACTAGTGACAATTACCAAGTCTGGTTTCTGGTGTAACATTGTTGAGAATGTGTAGTTTTGTGCTTTAGTTTAATTGGAGATTCTTAGCTTTTAGGTGCATGTGGAGCGTTCCCTCCTCCTCTCTGAGCATCCCCTGGCGTCGGCGACAGCATTGATAAGGTAGATGGACGATGTAAAGCCATCTGGGCACCTGATAACACATTGCCCACAGGAGTCAGCTGATAAGGCTTTTCTCAACAAGTTTGAATCTCAGCCTGATAATACTTACAATTTAGAGAATATTACTTATCAAGATTGGTTGCTTGTTGTACTCACCTAAGAAACATTTTGAAATGCTGATTTAATTGGTACAGGATGCAGCCTTGGCATCAAGATATCGTTTAGAACAGCAATACCAAGTGACTTGCGTGTGCAGTATTGGGACTGTGTTTCAGGGGGCTCAGTAAAGTTACCCGACCAGGACCTGGAATAGTATCGGGAAGAGTCAGCCCTGGGCCCAGTTGCTTTTGCAAGTCTTAGGAAGAAGTGGGTTAACAGTCCCTCCTCTGGGCTTTGGTGAGTTCTGGGACAGCTGGAGATTGGGGGAGAGGAGATTTGGGAAGCAGGCCTGACTTTTACTTGTTGAGAAGTATGTGCTTAACCTGAAGAACCCTCGTGTCTTCTTAGTTTCCTCTAGGGGAAAAACATACTAGAGTTCTTTGCCAGTTTGGCGGCACATGCCTGTTTCTCAGTTCTTAGGAACCAAGGCAGGAGTATGGTGAGCTCCGGGCCAGCCTGGCCTACATAGTGAGACCTTGCCTCATAAATAATAAGTAAGTCTCCCCACACCCCTGTCAATAGAAGAGTTTAAAGCACAGTGGGCTCCACAGTTCCTGCTGATCAGCCACCAAGTGAAGAAGGTGTGGGCGGTCTCCATAGGAGGAATTAGACATTTATCTAGGGGCAGAAACGGTGGGGCAGGCCTGCCAGAGAGTCAGCAGAACGTCCTGTGTGTCTGTGCACATTGCTACCTAACCCTGACTGGTACTAACAGCAAGATCTTCAGGCTCTGCATTTAGCTTTGAAAGCACAGCATGGTGGAGCTTCGTCTGCTTTTCTCTCAGAATTCAAGATTTCCTTACTTCAGAGACTGAGGCAGACTTGGTGAAAGCTCTGTAACTAATACACATGAGGACTGGCACAGTGTCTATGATTCGAAATTTCAGTGCAGTGCATCTCACAAAGAATATTCTTGTCTGTTCTATGACTCTCTTTTTGTCTTTGCTATAGGAAAGGAACTTTTTGGTGTCCAGTCAGCTCATCTCCTCTATTTCTACTTCATTCACAGTCATCACCCATGTTCTTAGAGCATAGAGCCCATCACTAGAAACTAATATTCCTTTAGACTCCTTTACTGCAATAGTTGAATCTTTAATTTTTGCATTTCTCAGACACTGTTTTCAGCTAGAAAATGAATTTAGTATAGGGCTGACACCCACCCTAGTGTCTCTCCTTCTATAGTATTAGTTAGTTTCTCTAAAGGCGTCATTGTTAAAGGAGAATGATGATTTCCAAGATCTTGTGGTCTGAGTGAGTTTAAATAGTTTCAGTTTTCCAGTCAGGGACTCTGTATTGTGCTAACCACCATCTCTGCAAGAATACCCTGCATTCAGTTTCTCTCCATCTGCTTTCTATATTCATGTGTTCACGCTGCTCCCCACCCCAGACTGTTTGCTTTATTTCCGTGTCCTCTCTGCTCCTCACCTGGGTGCCCCTCCTCTGTGGATATTGTCCCTTCCTACACGGCACGACTTGTGTATTTATGTCTTTCAGGTACTTGCCCCCAGCACTTTTCATCCTGACACTGATACAAATGGTTAGGATTAATTTCTATTGAACTTAAGTTTTTATTTTCATATTCCTATTCATTATAGATAATTTAGTAATTGAAGAAAATATAAAGGGTAAAATTAAAAATACTAATATACTTGGAGGCCTTCCATTTCTGATCAGAAATAGAGAAGGAGTAGATGTGAGGGGAGGGAAGGGAAAACCAAGGTTAGCGTGTGAAGTGATTAATTAATTAATAAAAATATACAAATGGAAAACACAACTACCAGACCACCAACTGCTGGGGCGGATGTGGAGAATGGGAGCCTTACACACTGAGTAGGAGTGGAGTGGAAACTGCTGTAGCCACTCTGGAAATTAGTCTGGAGGTTTTTCAAAAACCAGAAATAAAACTACTCTATGACCCAGGCCAGAAATCATATGTTAATGTACTACTCTCGGATGTGTGTGCCTTGGTGACTGTGTGTGGTTGGCCTGCCTGCCCATTGATACCTGAGTCCACTTTCATCTTTGCAGTACAGCATCTTCCTCTACTTAACATATCTTGAGTATCTTCCTTGAGTGTTTTTAAGGACCACTTTTAGAAGCTAAACGATGGCATATGTCATGGAAGTTTCTTTAACTACTTTCCTGTTATACATGTGAACCCTTCCATATGCCATTGGTAATGCATATCATAAGCATTGTAGCAGTACTTCATGTGTTACATGGTTGTGAGTGGGGGGTAAGGTGACTTCGGGTCTCACTGTACTCTGCCGAGTAGATGGGATTCAGTGAGGGAAACAGGAAGGCAGGAAAGGCAGCTGGATGAGGGAAGGCACCTTGGGGTAAGAAGAGAACGGGGGGGGGTGGGAAGGGACTCTCCAGGACAGACTCCATTAAGGGCTTTGGGTGGGGTGGACATCATAAATTTGGACTCATCTCTTTGATACATGTGTTAATAATGCTGGTTACTCTCACAGAAGGTGCCCTTTCTATTTGGTTTTCAGGCTTTTGTTGGGAGTGCACTCAGATATGACTTAATCAAGAACACTTTAGATATCATGCAAGTTACTTTCTCTCCTTATCTAGTTGCTCTTACAAAATTATATACTGACTAAGTGTGTCTACTCCCAAATCCCAAGTCAGAAGGGCTAAAGAATCTGAGACATTGCGGACATGATGATCATCGTGGAGAAAATTCTATAGTTGGACTCCACACAATAAATCTCATGTGAAAAGCAGGAGACCTAGAAATGCTGTGTAAAAGGACCGTCAGGCTCCATGTCAAAGGTGTGTAGGAAATATCAGTAAGCCTTGTGTTTACACATGAGTGTCATTTTAAGATATATCACCTGCATCAGAAAAATTACGAAATCCAAAACATGTCTGGTTTCCCCCCACTAGGTTGAAGGACACTCGGCCTGTGTCATGCTCTTGATGAGTGATGAGTTTATGGTGCATTACTTGAGTGTGGTTATCTGTGCTGTGAATGGTCTTCTTGGCATAGATTTATATTTGTATAAAACTTTTTCAAAGTGTGGCTTATGTTAGCTCTGTAAAGTAAGTCAGAACACTTGTGAATCTTCTGTTTTGGAATTCTTAAGAAAGTGTTGAATTTTTTACTTTTGAAAGAATGTGATGAGCCTGTAGGCCTGAGCGTTACTGGAAGCTCCAGTTGTCTTCCTGTCATCTGCGAAGTCATTCTGGTCAGGCTTTCTTCTTTTTCCTGTGTCAGTTTGATAACTGGATCATGTTCTACCTTTTTTTTTTTTCCAGTTTGTCATATTTGTTAGATTCATTAACTCAGAGTTGGATTTGTGGGTTGTTGGTTTTTTTTTTTTTTTTCTCATTTATTTCACTGTTCTGAGATTTGAAACATCAGTAGTTTAGAATTCCATTTTTAGGTTTGCCAGAATGAGTTGTTCTCTTCCCTACGGCCGTCTAGAGGTCATGGAGATACAGAGCTTGTAAGTTAAGAGAGGTTGATAGTAATGGCAGATGTACCTAATTAGGGGCTGAGCAAAGGCTAGGACTGTTCCTTATGTTGAAGAGAATGTGCACATGTGGCTGGATGTGGCAGAATGTTGGTGACACTATGTCTGTGGTCAGAAAGCTGAGAGAGGGGACACTTTCTCCTTTTTTATTTAGTCTATGACTCCACCTGATAGGGTGATACTGCCCACATTCACAGTGGATTTTCCCACTCCAGAGAGCCTCTTTGGAGAGGCTATGCAGACATGCACAGGGGTTTGTCCCCTTCATGGTTCTAAATCCCATCAAGTTGACTATCAAGAGTACACATCACCGGTGTGTGGCCACTACTAAAGATGCTCTGTTTATCATGATGTCAAGCTGTAGCCTGGCAGCCAACGCTGAGTCCTGAAGGAAGTGTTCTGAGGACAAGACTTTTCATATTTAGTAGTAAAGAATGCAAAGGACAGAGATATAGACACGTTTGTTGCTGAATTATTGCTCTCCCCCCCTCTCTCCCTCTCTCCCTCTCTCTTGCTCTTCCTCTCTCCCTCTCTCTTGCTCTCTCTCTCTCCCTCTCTTGCTCTCTCTCCCTCTCTCTCTCCCTCTCCCTCCCTCTCTCCCTCTCCCTCTCCCTCTGTCCCTTTCCCTCTCCCTCTCCCTCTCTCCTTTTCTCCTTATCAAAAGATAGAATGTAAAACTGTGTTTCTTGCTCCAGGTCACACTGAAAAGTATGTATTCCATTAAATATTGGCAAATTCTCCTGTATGAACTACAAACACAGAATACATGACCACAATCTGAAATTTCAGAGATAGTGTTGAAAGTACATCATGTTTGTTAGACTTGTAAAGCTCAAGTTAGATGTGAGGAGGACGTTCTGTGAAAACTGACAGAAGCAAAGCTCTCCCAGCTCTCTACTTGAACATTTTCTTCACTTACTGAACTGGGGCTGCAGGTGATGCTTCCTGCACTGAATATAGTTATTCTAAGTCAGGGCCTAAATTTGTGTAGCATTATTGTTGAGACAAAAGGCAACTGAAGTGAAAGTTGAAAAATGAAGACTAGTATTTTGTGATCAGGGTCATTTTTGTAAGGAATTGTATGACATGCACACAGAGGTGGCTAGCATCAGTATGCTAAATATCCACACAGATGTGGCCAACCTCAGCATCCTAAATAACCATATAGAGATGGCTAGCCTTGGTATTTTAAATAACCATCTTTAAAGTATTTGTCAAATCTTAAGTTTTTGTTGCTTTGAGTGACAGTAGAATCCATTAATAAAAAGCTGCTTTTCTTAAATAATGTCAAATTACATGTGCATAAACTCTAGAAACCACAGCTATTACAACTGCGAATATATATAATATATGCAGCATTATTACTAAGGTTTAAATGAACTGCTGGCATAGTAATAATAGTTCTTTGATTATAAAACAGTTCTTAAGTTTCTCAAGGGCTGTGTTTTTAAGTCATGATTTGTTTATTTATAGTTTGAATATCAACAATGTACTTAATACTTTGTTTATAAATAGCCTTTATGCTTTGGTCACTTGTGCTTATCCATATTCGCCCTTGCCTTCAGGTTTGTTTGTTTGAGAAAAAAAGACCAAATGCTTGGTGCTGGGTCTATGTTTTTACACTAGTCTTAATTTTATTTATTTTAAGTTTTAACTGTTACATAAAACCATGTAAATTATACATCTTTGTGAAGCAACATATTTCTAGGTATGTGGCCATTGTATAATGTTCAAATCGCTAAAAGATACCTATTTCCTCAAATATTTATCGTTTCTTTATGGAAAATTGCAAGGTTTTTTCTTCTTGGTTTTTCTTCTTGTGCCCCAGGTGTGTCTAGAGTCTTTCATGCATTAAACATGCTCCATCCTCAGGTACCATGTTTTGCTTTGACAGACAGAGGGAGTTGGGGAGGGAGACACACACACACACACACACACACACACACACACACACACACACACAGAGAGAGAGAGAGAGAGAGAGAGAGAGAGAGAGAGAGAGAGAGAGAGAAGCTCCTTGCACTTGCATTCTGATGATGACTAGCGGGAAGCAAATAGACAGGGTTTTTTGGGAAATGCAGTATAAGGCCTCAAAGCTCCTGCTAACTTGCTCCCTGCCTTCTGTGCCCCACCCCCTGCTGTGCCTGTATGAGCACTGAGCACTTGGAGGAAGTTTGATGAGTGAACTGAAGGTGGTTTGAGCTCTGCCTTTCTGGCAGGGGGTGGGAGGGGTGCTACAACAGAGGTAAGGTGGGGAATGCTTCTTTGATTTATTTAGAATAATGTGTGGTCCTGTGCCAGAGGCCATGGACTCCCTGGCTAGGAGTGATAGTGATAGGTTGAGACAGTCAGGGTAGGGGCATGTGGCAGAGGCCAGAGGGTATCATCCATTTGGCAAACATTGTAGAGCATTTGTCTAAGTTATACTTTGAGATATCTAAATGCTATATAGTTGTTGGCACCATGCTTAATGGAGTACAGAGTAGTACTCTGGGAAGTACGTGCCCTTGTAATTAGCATTGGGTCTGACATTGAACTTGAATGAATTATATCACCATCACCATCATCAAATTTGTATAGCCTTACAAAATTCAAAAAGAGCTGAACATAGATGTATTTCTAAAACCTGGTTATGCACCAGACAGTGATAGCACATGCCTTTAATCCCAGCACTTGGGAGGCAGAGGAAGGCGGATTTCTGAGTTCAAGGCCAGCCTGGTCTACAGAGTGAGTTCCAGGACGGCCAGGGCTACATAGAGAAGCCCTGTCTCGAAGAAAAAAAACAAAAACAAAAACAACAACAGCAACAACAACAACAACAAACCTGGTTGCACCTAGAGCCACAGACTGGTGACCAGCAAAGCCTGTGACCACACTCCCCTTCCTTCCCTGTACTGCAACAGTATTCAAGTTCATCTGTTTGTGTTTGTAATGCTGAGACTTGAACCCAGGGCCTTGTGCATGCAAGGTGAACACTTTACCACTGAGCTATTTCTCCAGTCCTACCTGCCTTGGTTCTTTTAACTTGGTCCTTCCTGGCCTGGGTGTTTTTGCCTCTGCCTTTTGAAGCTTTGTGCTTATTCAGTAGTGCCATGATGGTTTTCTATGCTGTCTCTTTGCCACATCCTCTAACATTTTAGATACTCTCTGGCATTGTCAAGGGACAGGCAGTGTTCTGTCACAGCATTCTTGAACTCATTGTCTCAGTTTTTCATTAGCATTGTTTCTTCTGTTTGTCCTAGGTCCTTTTCTGTCACTATAATGAAATACATCAGGCTTATTCTCCCTAAGGAAGAAGGCTTATTCAGTTCAAGATTGAAAGTCTAAATAGTATAGTTGCTGGCTCTACAAGAGCCAGTTTGGCCTCAGGCAAATCAGCACACTGTGCTGGAGCACTTCCTGGTAGGTCACATCTTAGAGGCCTCCTCCTAGTGGATTCATGTACTAAAGGCAGAGAGGCTGGGGAGCAGCCAGGCTTGTTCTCTATAGTATATCACTTTCAAGAACTGATTTGCCACCCATGAAAACAGCCACAGTCTTTCTGAGAGCAATTCCCTCTGTCCTAAAGACTGCCCCCTCCCCCTGCATGCACGCACTAAGTATTCCCTCTTTTTAACACTCCAGGACTTTGTAACACTGCTCCACAAAAGACCCAGCCTTATGACTTGAACCCTTGGGGGACACTCAGACTGTGTTAGTTCACAGCACCATCTGGCTTGGGCATACTGATATCAATCTAGGAAGCATTTGTTTTAACAAATCCTGGGTTGGGTACACATCATATATAAGGAAATGATTATTTTTAGACATACTTTTTAGCCCACAAAAATACTTTCCAGTTATAAAATTGAGTATCTAGAATGCAGTATGAAGCTGGGTCTATCTCAGCTGGTGGACTTCTTGCCCATCATTCATAAAACCCTGGGTTTTATCTCTACCACCAGATAAATTGGGCATGGAGCTGAATGCCAAAACCACTGCCCTTTGGAGGTGGAAGCAGAAGGATCATAAGTTCAAGACTGTCTTCCACTGTTTGAGGCCAGCCTGCGCCACACAAGACCTTGTCTATTGAAGTGAATGAATGAATGAACAAATAAGATTGTAGTAATTTACATTATGGGACAATAATTAAGAGAGGTTATTATAACTGCAAATTAATTAAAGTTGCACATTTGAAGGGAAGTATCCTCACTTTAATAGTAAAATTTTACAAATAAATGGTTTCAATGTGTTACATGTCTGTCACTGCTTATAAGTAATGTATGGTGTTTTACCATCTTCCTTATTTGTTATGATTGATGCATGATTTTTCTTTTTTCTTTTCCCCAGACAAAATTGAAGAAGCACAAAAAGAGCTTAATGGGGCAGAAGTTTCCAAAAAAGGTAAGTAAAAATCAGCCCTGTGTGAGTGACATCATTCTTTCAGAGTTGCCCGTAGGATCTCTCAGAATTGTGCCTTTCCTGCCAGCAGCTGGTGCTGAAGTTCTGGCCATCCCGGGCCGTCTCAGCACCTCCTCTAGTGTGTTTTTCTGGCACCTGTGTCCCGCTGCTAGCAATAGCTCCTTTGTGAGCACTGCAGGAACTTGTCATGTAGTCGCATAGCAGTGTAGATACCATCATCCACGTGTGTGTTTTGGTGTGAGACAGGCACGCTTGGTTGAAGAAGCTCATGCAGCATTTAAAAAATGTTAATTATTTCAAAGGATGGTGACGACTTTGTTAAATAAGAAAAGTAAATCTGAAATATAGCATGTGAAGTATTTTTTCAGTGTATGTGAAAACAGATCAGGGGTGTGGCCTCCGATATGTGGATATGTATATGTGTAAATAGACTTAAATGGGACTGGACAATGTTTGGCTCTATGCAAATGTGATTATGGAGTGGCAGTATTATGTTTGTGTTGCTCAGAATTATACAGTGGCCATAATTTGTGTTAAAAATCAAATCGATATGCAAAAATTGATCGTATGGCAGAAAGTATCTTGTCTTTCAGGTACTAGAACCTGCAAGAGATGGGTGCTACATGGGAGTGTCCCTCCCAGCACCCTTAGCGAGAGGATGGCCTTTCTCTAATGTTGGAGAGGAAGGGCATGATTCTCTTAATGTTCATTTTCATGATTTAGCATTTCTATTTCCTTATTATATTTCCTAATTTGAGTGGATTATTGACAGATTATTGATAAAAAGACCAAAATAGAACACCAGTAGAGGCCTCTGTCTATCTATCTATCTATCTATCTATCTATCTATCTATCTATCTATCTATCTAT
>JADRCD010217971.1:0-28672 GCA_019843815.1 Montemys delectorum | reverse complement strand
TTTTTTTAATTTATTTTTTTCTTATTTCATCTTATTATTCTTTTTTCTTTTTCTTTTGTAGGGGAACCTGGGACATGAGATATTGTAAATAAGAAAACATCTAATTAAAAAAACAAACAAAATGAGTAAACAATAATTGATTAGAATCATAGAATTCTCGATAGTTCTGACAAAGGCTTTATTTAAAAGATATAACATTTTGGGTCCAGTAAGAGGGAGAGGCACTTGCCACAAAACCTGGGAACCCGAGTTCAATCTTCAGGACCCCTGTGGTGGGAGGAGACCTGCCTCCATCAAGCACTGGAGGCACCCACATCTGATACCCACATGCACTCATGCACAGAGATAATAAGATGTAGCTGTTTTGTAAGTGACACTTTTATTGTAAGATCATCAGCCCCAATATAAATGTTTTCTCCAAAGAATGCTCAGCTTTGAGTTTCAGAGTGAGCTAGGTGGGGCCAGCAAGAGGGTTAAGGTTAGTGAGCTGCTGTCAAAAGTTTAATCCCAGAGAACCTCACGGCACAAGAAAACTGATACCTTCAAGCTATCCTTTACCCTCCATGTGTGCACTGCAGCACACATGCATGTGTGCAGACACACACACACACACACACACACACACACACACACACACACACACAAAGAAAAGGTAAAAGGAGACGGCTGATACATACATGGAATGTACACAGTAGGATCTGCCTTAATAGGAAAGTGTATTAGTTCCCATAACAATCAGTGATCTACTTACTTATCATATTCCGTGATTTCACCACTCTGTAGCAGCAGTAAAGTGTTAGAAGGCCCATCAGCATGATGACACACATCCCAGTAGTAAATCCAGCCTTTTTAAAAATAAAAAGTTGGGCTCCTTTCATTATGCAAGAATAACTTCATAAGCAATTACATTGATACGCTAAACAATTCTGACAAAAACATGGTAGTGGAAAAATAAACAGAACCATCTACTTTTTAAAGAGACTTAAAGAATTTTATGTAAATAATAGAACAAAATATAGTGATTATTTTCTTTTACAGTGCTAGCAACTGGACACAGGGCCCCATGAAAGTTAGGAAAGCACTGTCACTGAACTACATTCCCAGCCCCAAACTTAAAAGATAAAGCAAAAAATTTCAGTTATTTAATTAAGTTATTTATCTATTTTGGAGACATATGGAATATACACAAGCTTGCTTAAAATTTACTATGTAGCCCAAACCGGTCTTGAACTCATGATCCTGTCACCTTAGCAGCCTAAGTGTTGGGATTATAGATATAGAAAAATTCTCAGGGGTTGAAGAGATGGCTCAGCAGTTATAAGTGCATTCTGGCCTTTCAGAGCACTGAAGCCTGGTTCACTGGACCCATGTTGGGTGGCTCACAACTGCCTGCAACCCCAGCTCCAGGAGGATCCAACACCTCTGACCCCCATGGGCGCAGGTAGTTATATGCAAATACCCACACTCAGACTCACTCATATGCATAATTAAAAATAAAAAATAATAAATCTTAAGAAATTTTCAGGTAAAAGTGTATTCAAAAATTATATTACCTGTTTTATGCCCCAAGGAATACTTAGTATAGATGTTCCCATCATGGTATTCCAGATCATAAAACTGAAAGAGTAATAGCAGTAACAATATGAGGTCAGGTTCCTCAAGCATTTCAATGAAAACAGAAGTAAATAGCCAATTATTTTCATTCACACAGTGTAATTCATGCTCCAAGAAGTAGTTTACTCACATAGTAACTAAGCTGGTGTTTTTACCATATCCTTCAGTGTAACTCTTAAGTTTATAGGCAGAGCCCAATGGACTATACACATAGCATTCCTCTGGAGCAGGAACTACATGGTCTGGAGCAATCTTGGGAAAAAGAAAAGAGAAACATCAGAACCAGTGAATATACAAAAAGGATGTTTTCTATTGATTAAAGAAACTGACTAGATACACTTCTCAGATTTACATGGAGCTGGAACAGCTGGGGGCTCGGGTTGATGGGCTCCTCTGAGGACAGCTGCCAGTGAGATTCTTGGCCATTACACATCTGGCCTTCTTTGACTTATTATACATCTCCCTTCCTGTCTCAAATGTCTGAACCCCCTGCTTTTGCTGCATGAGCTACTATAAAAAGCTACCAGCATGTATATCTTTAAGATACATCTTAATATATATTTCTAAGTCTCATAAACATTTATCATTATGCATCTATAATTTTTTTCAAATATAGCAGCAAGTATAAAGGAGAAATAAGTTATTTCTATCATTGAAGTACTTTTCACATTCATGAGAAAGAAGGGAGCCAATAATTAAAGGAGAAGGCTGTCCTCAATTGAGGAGCTTTTCAAGAACAAAGTGGTGTTTACCTAACTCTGAGGTGAAGGTGGTCATATAAGAAACAGACAGGGATCTCAGACTAAAGAATTGAGGTGCCAATGAACAGTAAGCAAAGAAATTGCCCATACCTTCTTTTTAAATGCTTTGGGTAAAAGATCCAGGTAAAAATGTAACTTAATCAATGGTCAAATGAAGGTTTTTAGGAGCAGAAGACATGAAAGAATATCAGCAAAAGGGAAGCGGGCAATGGAGAACTACCAGATGGAGTAAAGATGATTGAAGACATGTACGTCATAGACAATTTCTCACACTACCTCCTGCATTTCTTCCTATCTATACCTCATATTAGGGATGGGAAAACATCCTGTTTCCTGATGACACTCTGCCCATCTCTGAGGGTTGTTCTTGAGTCCTTGATCTCAAGAATAGAATCTCACCAGTGTGAACCAACAATCTCTTATTATTTAACACCTATATGTAAATTTACAACTTTCTGCTGTTTCTTATTTGAGAGTAAAGTTAACAGCCTTAAACTGTCTCAAATTTCAGTTGGATATATGAAGCAACTAGACAAGATTAGGAGGCACAATTCAATTATGTGTTCAACTCTGTGCTGTACTATCTCACTGGGTAAACAATGAGAACCAAATTAGCTAGGGAATACTTCAAGGAAGAGATGGAGTATGAGGCCTTAGTGGGGAAAAGGGGTATAGGTTATGAGTACAGAAATGCCATAGCCTTCTCTTTTAATGCAATACAATTTGTAGGGAAGAATATCCTGAATGCTATGCGTGGTGTGGATTCAGAAATACCTAGTTCCTAGAGACACAGATAAAAATACATATGAAAATTGTGTTTTTCCTTCTCTTAATTTACATTCCTCTATTATCTAGATGATATTTTCTTCTGCCATGAGTAAAGGAAAAGTGCAAGACTACTCTCCATCAAGAAGGAAAAACAGAATAGCTGACAAAGTGAATGGGAAAGAACAACAACAACAACAACAACAACAACAACAACAACAACAACAACAAAACCAGTAAAATCAAAACTTATAAGGAGCATGGTTCAATATGAGGTAGTAAATACTGGTTACGGTCTCACACTGACCTACACAAAATGGAAGAATAAACCTATTCCATGTACACCTCACCTAATCCTGTGCCCTGTGTTAGCCTCTGGGTCTGGATTATGCATGGGAAGATGTGAAGGTCGGGGTGGGGGGGTGGGGTGGGAAGAGTGGCAGATGCTTAGGAGGCATGGAAACCAGGCAGGATCCCATTGTGGCAGTGGTGTAAGACAGCACTTTCATCTGAACATTCTCATGACACACAGGCTCTTGCTGACATAGGACTCTGCTTCAGTGGCTCAGACTAAGCCCTGCACAATGCCTTTTTGCTAAGCCCTCAGTGACACTGACAAGGCTGCTCTGTAGGCATGAGCGTTTAGTAGCAAGAACACAGGATGCTGGGGGACAACTTTCTCTCCTTTCCAGCATACAACGACAAAAATAGCATTTCTTCCATAAATGAAGAGGTTTTACTCTATAAACAGTGATTTATTGTTCTTCTCCAAAACATACCTTTAGGGAAAACGATTTGGGGATTTTTAGAATATAAGTGTGGGTATTTATACAAATTCGTTAGAAGTGGAGAGATCACATTAACCTTGGCAACTGGTTAGATGTACTAGTCATCTATCTCAGGGTCAGTTAGCAGAGGGTTACGACTCAGTGCACAGTGCTGACTTAACTTCCAGGCAGTGCTGCTCATCCAACTTTAGATGGTATCTCTGAAGCCTGCTTCTAAGAGTACAGCCTCTGGAGAGTCTGAATCAGACGGGGACCTCAAATGCCCCCAAGGATTTACATAACTCTATAATGCACTTCACTATCACTACTAATGTAAAGGTCTATGGGATGGGTAAAAATAAAAAATAAAAACTACAAAAATTGATCCCACATGTAGCATTTCGAAATATAAGTCTTTTCTTGAGATCTTAGAGCCAGGTATGGTGGTTTGTGCTATAAACCAAGGAGATAAGGCAGGAAGCTTGGGTTTAAGGTCATTCTCAACACAAGGAGAGCTGGAGGTCAGCCTGGACTTCATGAGATGCTATCCTAACAAGCAAAGTCAAGGGGGTCTGAATACTGACTTCCCACAGCCACTGCGGGACTACATCAGTCAGTCATGGTCAGGTGGCACCCACTCCTCCTGGCAGACATCTAGTGAAGGTCAAAGGCTGGTTCCTTTCTTCCTTCTGGCATCTAAGACCCATTTTAACCGTATTTTTTAAGCTTTCAAATTTCTGAGTATCTCACATATGATCATCATTATAAGCAACTGATTACTTATATATTTTAAAATTCTAAAATATAAGACAGAATTTAGTCAATCATGAGTTCATAAGCTATGACCCATAATGCAAATTTGGCCTTTATTGAATTTGTAGCCCTTTCCTAATAGCTTCTTAAATGTTTATAAGACAAAACAATGAACTATGATAGTATGTGGTCTGCATAGGCATTTTATTTATAAAGGACAATACTAAACAAGAAACTATCAGGTATGTGTATGAACATATTTGTTTCTTATTCCTATAGAAAATTATATATATAAATATTTTTTCTTTGTAGCTTCAAATTTAGAAATTAAAGAGACTAGCCAGAATCTTATCTTTTTATCTAAGCTGCTAGTTCAAAAGCAATTTGTCTTCCTCAGAGCTTTTGGTATCTGAGATAAGAAAAAATTAAAAATCAAAGCTCAAAGCTATTGTCAAACAGAGCGTTCCAAATGTCTCTATTCTAGAGCAGATAAGAGTGAACAAGCCTGAAGCACATATTAGCTACTAACTACTACTGCTTTGACTTTGCATGATGCTATCTTTGGACTACTCCAGTGAAAAGTTCAACCCTTGGGAGGTGCCCTGATTTTGGTGTTTACTGTTCATTACAACTCAAGTTTAGACAAGCAGCAGAGCTTTGCCTCTTACCAGTGCCTTGTCTGCAGGAGTGGTGAGCCGGCTGTAGTAATGAATCCGCTTGTTCATAGCAGCAGCATGGTCACTAACCCTCTGAATGACATCATTCACATTGACAATGTTGGTAGGCTCTATATAGAAAGGCCTAGAGAAGGGAATATATACTTGACAAAAAACGTTCAGGCAAAAACTCTGGAAGTCAGCCATTGCAGAGAATAACCTCTTGTCCTCCATGTGAAATGGGATGCACAAAGGTAAGGCGTTCACTTCTCACTTTTGATGGGAAAAGAAAATGTCCCAGAAGTATTATCTTACCCACAAAATACAGCTCTTGTCTCATGATACTTTCACTTTAAACACACTTGAAGCCTAAGGAATTTACCAACAGAGGAGGGATAGCAGGAAAATGCTAAAGAAGTCATTAAAGAGAAATTTGGCAAAGGAAAACAAAATGTATCATCTGTTGGCTCCAATAATTTAAGCTAGATAGAAACTGCTTTGATTAGTCTTAAAATACTCTGGCACTAAATCAGAGAAATTATAGACAAAACGTCCCTTTACTGAAGAGTCTCCACTCCTTCCTCTATAAGCCAAAGTTATTTCCTTTGACAAAATTCCTAATTCTCAGCTCATGTCCTAATGACCACTGATCTCAACCACTTTCTTTGTGTGAGGAGAGCTTTGCCTCAAGTACTTTTCTTGGATCTTGGTAGCATGCTCTAATGTCCTATTATTTATGCTTGCTTCCTCCCTGACTATGTCCTGATGAACTGCAGATTGTAGCTTTCAATCATCACCTCCAGTCAGCCTTTCAGTGCTGTTCTTCACTCCCTCACTTGCTTTCTAAGTTTCCCATAATGAACACTCCAAAATGGAAAGCCAAGGTAGACTCAATCGCACTACTCTGTCAAGTCTCAGACTTTGTGAAGTAGGAAATAGCACCGTGTCCCAAACTGTGGATGTTACCCTTCCACATTATACATTGGTAAAAATAATGAAAAAACAAAACAAAACAAACCCCTAAGAAATTTTAATTTCTGCTAATTTCGAACAAACTCTGATACCTAAGAAACGGTAGTTGAGTTTAGACATAAAGACCATTTGACATAAAGACCAAATGACATAAAGACCATTTGAGTCACCTGCTATTTATTCTCCATGAGAACATTTAAATATAGTAGGTACCAACTAGTCAATTTAATGAATAGTAACAAGAGCATTTATAAGAGTAAATACAGGGGCAGAGAGATCAACATAGTATATCAAACAGACTGGCAAATGCATTAAGTGCGATTAATAAATTATAAGGGGGGGGATATAGTAAAAATAAGTGGGCCGAGGCTAAACAATCACTACATATATATTTGGTAGGCTAATATCACCACCAATCTCTCTAAAGTGTTATGATATGATATATTATTTCTTCTTCCACTGTGATAGTGATTCTTAAAGGCAATGATCTGGGGGCTAGAGCAATGGTCCAGTTAGTGAAGTGCTTGCTGCACAAGTGTGAGGAACTGAATTTAGATCTGCACCACACACAGGCAAGCACAGAAACATGTCTTTAACCCCAGTTCTGGGGAGGAGGTAGAAACAGGTGAATGGCCGGAGATCACAGGCTAGCTAATCTAGGCAAACTGATGAACTCCGGGGTCTCAAAAGACAAGGTGGAGTGCTACGGAGGAAGACTTCTGGCCTCCACGACACACACACACTCGCGCGCGCGCGCACACACACACACACACACACACACACACACACACACACACACACAGGTATCTCAGAGATACTACGTTAGGAAGCTCACATTCTACAGGATTTTCTGGCAGGATCAGTGCCCCACAAAACTCAAGAATGCTAACTTAAGGCAGCTACTTAGGCTACTAAAGGACTAATGTTGATGGGAAGAGGTAGAGATGTTCTTCTTGTAGCTGTTTGCTCTGGAACTCAATGGCATTAACATCCAACCACTAGGTTGGTTTGAAGGTCTGCTGAAAAGCAGTCCGGGAAGTGGTAGGCCTTGGCTCCTGCCTCTGGCTGGAGCGTAAACTGTACCAGTTTAGTTGGCTCGGGCACTCTGAGAACAGAATGGTTTTGAAAGCTTTTCTTTTCCAACTGTTTTCGTCGAGATGTTCAGTGCCTGTGCAAATAAATATTTTGGAATTTTTTCAAAACAGATTCTCTTTAAAATATATAATTCAGCATATTTTTGGTGAATTATTAGAAACACATTTTAGAAAGTGAAAATATATTTCTAAAGTGAACTTTACTTAAAACACTTTAAAAATGAAGAACACTACATAGAGGATAATGTTCAGGACAAAAGGCTTGAGAGCTTTTATCTTTAGACTCTCTTCCAATTGTGCCTATCAGGGTCACCTGCCATTTGATACACAGTTCAGCTGTACCCAATGAGAACAAAGAGGGCATAACTGTCTCATCTTGTAAATAGTTATGCTCATGCCAAAGCAAAAGAGTTTTAATTTAGAGCAAAATTTACAACATATTTTAAAATGTGATTCAATTCTCATATATTCATTTAATACACACATAAACAACAAAACCACACTCCTGCTAACACCTTTTTTAGAGTATGCTCCTTAAATTCCTTAAAATCTTTTGGCTTTTCAATCTGTCTCCACCCTTCTACTGCCAAGCCACGCTCCTGTGAGGTTTAGTAATAACTCTATGACTCATGGCAAGGTTCATACCCAGTATGGAAATCTTGATTTGAAATTGCCCAGTTATTTGCATCTCTATGGAAGTTGAGGTGTTCTAACACCTGACAGAAAGGTTGAGGTAACTTATTAACACAAAACAAAAACAACAGGGCAATCAAGTATTCCAAAACTGTGACACAGATACATTTCAAATAATGAGCCACTGCAATTGCTTATACCTACTTGGTAAAAATGCTTTGTCTTCCAGGAAGTTTTTCAGGTCATAGGGCAGAAAAAGAAATTACCTAGGTCACTGCACCTAGAAAGTCCTACTGCTAGGGAATGCCGGCGAGTGCTGGCTCTCTGGTGTGTTTCTCACTTCCTCTGAAGCCCAAATATCATCATCTCTTCACAAACCTCTGCCCTACAACCCAGCTTGAAACACACTTGCCAAGGCTGAGCCTATAGAAGCTTCTCTACTTTGGCTAGTTTATTTAGTAGTGGTTTTCAAATTTATTATATAAATATTATTTAAGTTCCAACCAAGTATTCTGCATTTGTGTTAGGCATTAAACAGTAAATAGAACGTAGAACCACAAGGACTGTACAATGACCTTCTGCAGAGTTATATAAATAAGTGACATAGACCCAGAGGGAAGAAACCAAGTGTTTCATGCAAAAATGGGAGCAAGGCAATTAGGAGGGCTGTGTGATGCTTGGGTTATGTGGGGGATGGCTAAGGGACACAGAAGAGGGAACTACATCATCTGGAAGACTGTTGAGGAAATTATAGGTAAGCTGAATCTTAGACAGATATGGCCAATAGGAGAAGAGAGTGTTTCAAAGAATGGAAGACTAGGGATGTAACTCACAGGCTCAGCATGTGCAAAGCCTTGGGTTCACTTCCTGTATGTGTATACACACACACACACACACACACACACACACACACACACACTACATGGGAGTGGAGGGAAAAGAGGGAGAATCAAAAAGAAAAAGTATGAGATATAGTTTAAAAACCCATGTTGTCAGTATATGGAGATTTTCACATGCTTACACAGGATTTAATCTAAAGGAAGAAAGCCAGTGTGTCTGTTTCTTTGACTAATTACTTCTCAAATCTATAGTTCTTAAATGTAAGGTACCCTAGAGTTCTCAGAACAGGATTTCTCTCCTGTGGTCTCACTCCATTGGGGGGGGGGTGGTTCATGCAACCTGAAACCATACAGACACTGGCCATACTGAACGTATGCTGTCCAGTCTGAAAGCCTGGCTTGTGTATCAAACTGTTCTCCACTGTGCCTCCCTTATTCCAGAGGTTGGACTTCAGTGCCACCACATTAGCCTCACCAATCCTCAAACACTACATGCACACAGCTTCTTCAGGACCTTCGCTATTCATTTCCAGTAAAACAAAATCTACAAAGACCTTTTATCTAGATTTCTGCACAGCTTATGTCACCTCTTTTAGTTTTTTCCCTAAGCTGTCCCTTTCTCAACATGGCCTTTGATGATTACGGTCATCACATCTAAACTTCAACACTTCTTTGACATTCTTGCTATCTACCTTTGTAGATCTTCTCTTCTGCAGCTACACTACCTAATATCATAGACTAATATTAATTTTTTTGGGCCCCTCTGGTGAAATGCCAGCTCTACAGGGGTAGGACTTGTTGTTGTTGTCACTTTAGTCACTAGCACATTTGTAGAGCCAATAACTAACTGTATTTGGCATGTTATAGCGCCTGTTCAAAATGCGCTAAGTGGGGGTTGGCAGTTTATCTCAGTGGTAGTGTGCTTTAAAAATGTGGTAAGGGAATACAGAATAAACCAGTACTTTAAGAAAAATACATGTGCACATTGTATAGGTGTGAGCATGTGTGTGTTTGTGCATGGAGACCAGAGGTTGACGTAGGGGGTCTTCTTCAGTCAGGCTTCATGTTAGTTTTTGAGATGACGAATCTTGAGCTCATCAGTTTGGCTAGGCTGACTAGCCAATGAGCTCTGGAGATCTTACTGTCTCCCAGTCAGAGTCTCCAGTGGTGGGATCGCAAATGCCTGCCTCTGCCCCAGCTTTTATGTGGTGCTAGGGATCCAAACTCATGGTTTTATGCTTGAGTGCAAGCACTTTATAGAATAAGCCATCTTTCCAGATCCAAGGGAAAATTATCTTGAAATAACTTTAGATTGCTTCACAGAAATTGGAGAAGTATCAAATGTTGCACAAACTGAGCAGCAACCCGTAAGAACACTAAACATTTCCAAATATAACCTATTAGCTAGGAATGCACCCAGAGCTTTCTCTTTGTTTCCCAATGCCCAGTGACCCTTCCTAGTGAAACCTGTGATGTACTGGGTCCAGAATGGCTCTGAGATCTTTCTGTAGTGGTTAGAGATCCTCCCATGCAGCGCTTATAACAGCTGGGCAACTCTTCCACTTTGGAAGAGGGTCACTCAGTCTACTAACTCTTCTTCCCCCATAGAAAGATATGCCACCTATTGCAGGCTCTCTCTCTATCAGTGTGTGTGCGAGAAAGAGAGAGAGAAAGAAGGGGGTGTCTCTGTGCATGTTTGGAGCACAGACAGGTGTTTGCATGTAGAGATTAAAATGAATAGAGAGAGTGTTAGGAATGAAGGAGAACACCGAAGAATACAAAAGAAGAAAGAAGAGGTCGGGGGACTATATACTGATTGGATCCATATTAACAGTATTATACCATCAATATCAGTATTTTGAGCTTTAACAAACACATGGAATCTGGAGCAAGGTGGCTCATGTCTGCAACCCTAGTACTCAGGAGAATGCGACAGAAAGACTGTTATGAGTTTGAGGCTAGCCTGGATTATATAATGGGTTCCAGGCCAGCTTGTGCGACAGATAGAGATGTGTCTAAAAAACTAACCAACAAGGACAAAAACTGTATGAAATATCAAATTATACAAATAGTATTTCAAGTACTAAGTGTAAAAGAAAAATTACCAGCAAATTTCAACAATTCCACATAATTACTAGACGAGATTGAAATCAGCCTAAATAATTGTTACAATGTTATTTTAAAAAAGCGTATTGAAAGCTTGTTATTTTAAAGTGAACTTTCACTATACTGTTAGTATATACCACCCAATTTTTGTCAGCATTGTTTATTTCTTATAATTAAAAGTTTCTGTGGTGTATGCTAACTTATGGGATATATAAAATAAAGTGTAAGTAAGTAAACATGTAATTTTCAAATGAATGACTGCATGGACACACACATTTATATGCGGTCCATTTTTTAGGATCGCTAATGTTATTTTTCTTAAATTATGTATTTATTTATTTTATGTGTATGAGTGTTTTGCCTGTATGTATGTCTGTATACTACATGAGTGCCTAATGCCCATGGAGGCCAGAAAGGGTGCTGGTTCCCCTAAGACTGAAATTTTAGACAGTTGTGAGAGGTCATGGGAGTGCTGGGAATTGAACTTGGGTCCTCTGGAAGAGCAGCCAGTGCTCTTTAGAGTCATGTTCAAGTTCTAGCCCCATCTGTTACTTTTTTTTTTTTTTAACTTTTATTGCATTATGATGAGAAAAATTACATGATTTCAATCTGTCTGAATTTGTTAACATTTAAAAACATATTTTAAGTAAATAGAATTGAATCACATTCTTGTTTCCCTTTTGTACCCCAACTCCTCCCAGAGACCCCCTCTTCAATACCTACAATATCTTTTTTTGTCATATTCCTTAAAATTTGTAAAATATTATAACAATAAAAATGAGTATTATAAAAGTTGTTTGATATAAAACAATCAATTTAACAGTATTATGTAGATGCTTGTCTACAGCAATACTGCAAATACATACGCTTTTGTCACTATAAATTTCAAATAACTCCAAACATATTAACTGTATATTTCAAAATAATACATCACTACTAGTATTTTCTTAAATGAACATAAATATGTAAAGTCTTTTTGTTTGTTTGTTTTGTACCCACCTGTTACTTTTAACTGAGAAGAACAGCATGATGAAGGAGGTTTAGAAAATGTGAACGCTAAGAAATATTTGGTTGAAGGTTAAAAATTCCCCATTTTAGAATTCCAAACTGTTAGTTGGGAGGCAGAAGCAGGCAGATTTCTGAGTTCGAGGCCAGCCTGGTCTACAGAGTGAGTTCCAGGACAGTCAGGACTACACAGAGAAACCCTGTCTCAAAAACCAAAAAAAGAAAAAAAAAAAAAAAAAGAATTCCAAACTGTTAACTTAGTTGCAAGTAAACATCTTCATCAAAAACATATGGCAAAGAACTTGAACTGAAAATTAATTCTCAGGCCCATATTATCCTAATTAAATACAGATCCTAGTAAGAATGAATTTCAAAATTATTTTGATTCAATTCATGTTTCAAATTTTGGCTCTTCAAAATGCCATAGATGAATGTTTTACTTCTGTAATAGAAATGCAAGGATTCAGTATTTCATGGGAGAAGGGCAAGGGAGTTAGATAAACACAAGAAATGTCCCATCCAAGTTCAGATGATAGGTGTACTTGTAGGAAAACACCCACATGCGTCTCTGTTTTTCTCTAGTTGATATCAAGAGTGATGCCCCACTTCATCCCAGCTTGTGTTTAGAGAGGGTGATTCCATACAGGACATGATGAGTGACAGTCACCAAAAGGAGATCAGGAACGTGGGAACTTCAAGCTGCTTCTCCTTACCCACTATGTGTGAATGACAAAACAAATCAAAACAGTCTTAAATGCACACAAGAATTGCGAGGAGTATCAAGTAACAGTCTGAAACAAAGTGCCTGTTTCAATTATAAATAAGGAGTAGGATTCTGACATCAGGGCCATGACAATTATTATTCTCCCTTTTACACAAATCAACCAAAAAATACTCAAAGTATTAAGTCTCCAGTCTTTGTAATCTAAATATTTCACAATGGGATATGTGTGAAAGAGAGGAGTAGGGGAATAAAAATAGCCACTAGGCTGATAGGCTAGTAGCTACCATTTAAACCAAAATTTAACCAAATTTTAGCATTGACCTGAACTTTTCTTTCTTTAGAAACTTGACATATTGGAAGAATTGAAAATAAACACACACACACACACACACACACACACACACACACACACACACACACAGAGAGAGAGAGAGAGAGAGAGAGAGAGAGAGAGAGAGAGACAGAGACAGAGACAGAGACAGAGACAGAGACAGAGACAGAGACAGAGTAAGAGGAAAATATCTTGCTTTTAATTTCTATATATGCTACTAAAATTGCCTTTAAAAGTATGCTAGCCCATGTAACAGTTGTGCAGCTCGGTCTTCATGTGGGACTCCTAACAGCAGGAGCAGGAGCTGTCTCTGACTCTGTTGCCAGACTCTGTTTGGATCCCTGTCCCCTAACTGGGCTGCCTTGCCTAGACATAATAGGAGAAAATACCCCTAGTCCTACTGCAACTTGCTGTGCCTAGGTGGGATTATATCCATGGGAGGCCTCCATTTTTCTGAGCCTTGTCTGAGAAAAGGGAGGATGGAGGATGGCGGGGAGGAGAGATGAGGAGAGGAGGGGTAGCTGTGATTGGGATGTAAACTAAATCAATAAATTAATAAAAAGACATATGCTGCCTAGTGTGGCCTTGAACTTCTAGTCCAGATAACTGCCACTTACCTAGTCTATTTTTGCCATTTTATTGTAATCCTTCAGAAATGGGAAACCAAAACTCTGAACACCTTTAAACCCATCACTGAAGAAAATGAGCCCTCTTAATCATCCCCTTAATCATTTCTGAAGGATTTCTTTATTTTGCCTGCATGTATGTCTGTGCACTGCATGTGTGCCTGGTGTACTTGGAGGCCATCAGTGAGCTGCCAGGGGTGCTGGAACTTGAACCTGTGGTTCCCCTAGAGGAACAACAGCTCTGAGCCACCTCCCCAGCCCGTCTCCCTTAACCTTCCTTAGAACGCCAGTGCTGCCAAGGCAAACATATTAAGAGGTGAGGCCTGAGAGAAGCAACTAAACCATGGGCTCCCGTCTCAGGGTCTCGAGGCCTTCATCACAGAAGCTTTGAATAGCATTTGGTTAACTTGCTCTTTCACTCTTCTGCCATGTGAAGACAGCCCTCACAGGACGGAAGGCTTATGCCTTGGTCTTGGCTGTTCCAACACATACTCTCTTCACAGATTACATACTGTGATAGGAGCAGAAAACAGACTGAGGCTGAAGGACATTTCTTCTACACATTAAACTGATTCCCAGGGCAGAGGACATGGCTGACATGAGCACGAGGACTCAAGTTTGGTTCCCAGCACCAGATGAAAAACTGCATGGAGGCATAGGCCTGTAACCTCAGTGCTAAGAGCAGCCCTAAACACTCTCTGGCCAGCCAGGCTGACCTAACTGATAAGCTTCAGGTTCAGTGAGAGACCCTGTCTCAAAAAAAAGAGGAGACAGAGGAAGACACCTGTACACTTGGCCTGTACCGGAATAGTTACCTGAATACATGTAAACACCTATACATGTATAGACCACACACACACATCATGATTCTCAAGAAAGAAGATGTATTTCAACAACCAGTGGCAACATTACACCACTGGCCATTCAGGTGTTGATGATGGCTGGCTGTACTTTCAACTCAGAAGTTAAATATTACAGTAGCTTGATCAGAGATCATTTCTATGTGTGTGGCACGTCCTCCAGACCAGTTCCAAAATAAAAGAAGACTGGCTAAAGCTAGAGTCCAGGGTGACACTCTGCTGTCAAATGGCTACCAGTTAACTTTTAATGTACAGCAGTAGTTCTTGACCTTCCTAACACTGCCACCCTTTAACACAGTTCCTCATGTTGTAGTGACGCCTGTACTGGCTGGTTTTGTATGTCAACTTGATACAAGGTGGAGTTATCATAGAGTAAGGAGCCTCAGTTGAGTAAATACGTCCATGAGATCCAACTGTAAGGCATTTTCTCAATTAGTTAACAAGGAGGGAGGGCCCAGCCCATTGTGAGTGATATCATCACTAGGCTGGTAGTCCTGGGTTCTATAAGAAAGCAAGCTGAGCAAACTAGGAGAAACAATCCAGTAAGCAACACCCTTGCATGGCCTCTGCATCAGCTCCTGCCTCCAGATCTCTGCCCTGTGTGAGTTCTAGTCCTGACTTCCTTTGGTAATGAACAGCAATGGGGAAGTGTAAGCCAAATAAACCCTTTCCTCGCCAACTTGCTTCTTGGTCATAGTGTTTCATTGCAGCAATAGAAACTATGACTAAGACAACCCTCCACCATAAAATTATCTCATTGCTACTTCATAACTGTAATTTTGCTACTGTTATAAACTATAATGTAAATATTTGATATACAGGATATGTGATCCCTGTGAAAGAGGCATTTGATCCTAAATGACTGTGACCCACAGGTTGAAAAACACTGATAGACAGCAAAGTTTTCTGACCAAAATACAAGATATATTTTAGGAAAAGGAAACAAATAGTGATAACATTTTAAAAAAATATTTACTGAAATAGGGAGTTTCATATATGCCTGGTGGGGGAGCATAAACCAGTATACTCTCTCCAGAAAGCAATTGTGCCTTGTGGTATTAAGAATCTACATTATGTGCATATGCCTCACTTCGATAAATGTACTCTGAGACTCCCTTAGGAGGTTAAAAATATGATATAAATTATGTAGAAACCCCTTGTCATAGCTAGTTGAATGAATTAAAACTGCCAGCAAGGGCAGAGCTTTACCTCAGCCAGGTAAAGCTCTGTACAAGCATACTAACATGAGTTCAATCCTTTGGACCCATATAAATGTGGAAAAGGAGACCTGACTCCTCTACCCTCCACGTGCGCAGCACAGCATGGGCACCCATGCACACACACAATAATTACTAAAAACTGTGAACAGTTTCATATTCAAACATGATAAACTCCATGTTTAGATGATATTTAGAAATAATTCCTACTGTAATTTGTCTTTCATGATTTCAGAGATTTTTTTTCAGTTCTGGGGTAGAATCCAGCATTTCACACATCCTCAGCTTGTGTGCTTCACCAGCTTTCCAAGGCTCCTAAGGACAATTGGCACTGTAAATATATAACTATTTTTTTTAACCTGGCATTTTACACATCATTTTTTTTTTTAACCACAGTTTCTTTCCCTAGGGTTTATAACAGTGGAAATCTTTTTAGAAAGCAATATTTATTTTTATTTATGCACATCAATGTTTTGCCTGTATGTATGTATGTATGTATGTGTATGCGTATGTATGTATGTATGTATGTATGTATGTATGAGCATCATACTTATGCCTGGTACTCCTTGAGTTCAGAAGAGTGTTGGATTGTTTGGAACTGGAGTTACAGATGGTTGTGAGCCACCATGTGGGTTCTGAGAGCTGAACTTGGTCCTCTGCAGGAGCAATAAGTACTCTTAACTGCTGAGCCATCCCTCCAGACCAACAGTTAAAAACTTTGGATTACCTTGTTAAAGGATTCTATGTTTGAGGCTGGAGAAGTGGCTTATCAGTTCAGAGCACTGGATGTTCTTCCTGAGGACTAGTGTTCAATTCTCAGCACCGTCATGGTAACTTACAACCATATGTAACTTTGGTTCCAGAGGATCTGACCATCTCCTTTGGCTTCCATGGGCATCAAGCATGGATACTGCTGTTACAATCATATATGTAGCCATACACTCATACAAATAAATCTCTCCTAAAAAAATTTTAGGTTTATGCTTTCATGGTGTGAACTTTATGGAGAAGCTAGAGATTAATAAAAAAGAGCAATGTTAATTATAATGCTCTGTGTGTGTGTGTGTGTGTGTGTGTGTGTGTCTGTATATGTGTGTATATGTGTCTGTGAGTGTGTTAATGTGTGTGTGCGTATGTGTGTGGTATGTGTGTGTGCCTCTCTGTGTATATATGTATGTGTGTATGTGCCTGTGTGTATGCCTCTGTGTGTCTGTATATGTATGCATGTGTTAATGTATGTGTGAGTATGTGTGTATGTGTGTGTATGTAAGTGTATCTATATATGTGTGTAAGTGTATGAGTGTGATGAAGATTGAACTAAGACTTTGTGTATTTGAAGCAAAAACTCTACAAGTGAGCTGTATCTCCCAAAATATCTTTCCTAGAAACAAGTAAGGGCGTGAGATGAAATTAAGGTGAGTAGCCCACCCCCTTTCCCCTTAACAACTTCTCCAGAAACAAAGCAAGATAGATCCTCATGGGTTAGATCAGTATGAAGTACCTGGAACTGCTTATCCCAGCAGCAAAGAGTCCATTGCCTGTTTCCACTAGTAAAATTTGATTTAAACACAGCAAGTTCATGCAATTATGAACGGTTCGTGCTACTTTCCATGGTACAATGGCAAAGGCGAGGCTCACACAGCAAGAAATATCTACTGTTTGGCTCTTTGTACAAGAAGAGTTATCTAGCCCTTGTCCTAAGCACGTATGTTCCCCCTCAGGGACTCAGATCTGGAGCAGAACCTCCTGCATGCCATTGTCAGATTTATGTCAGAGAGCATGTATACAGGTCTTTCCTTAGAGACGTTTGTCATTCACGCCTCCCTAGGCCTCATTCAGCTTTGGACTCCTAAGCTTACAGAGTAGCACCAGCATAGCTCCTACCCCAAGCAGTTCTCAACCCGTGTGTCATAGCCCCTTTGGGGGGGGGGGTTGCAAATCAGATGTCCCGCATATCAGATAGTTACATTATGATTCATAATAGTAATAAAATTACAGTTATGAAGTAGCAATAAAATAATGTCCTGGCTGGGGGTCACTACAACATGAGGAACTATATATTAAAGAGTCACAGCATTAGGAAGGCTGAGAATGCTGCTCTAGCCCTTAGCAGTACAAACAGCACCGGCATGAACATCCAGAAAGCCATGATTTTATAGGGTCCTTGAGAATGCTGACTCAGAATGGGTTTAACTAGTATTTTCCTAGTGAAAAATAAGTTTTGAAGATAGACACATATTTTTAAAAATATTTTTAGCCACTGAGTCATCATGCTTCAGTGTTTTTGCTAGAAGGAGACACCATATGTACAAAGCATCTAGCACACATAGGGACTCAATGCTTGCTGGCAAGAGGAAGGAATGGAGAAAGAAAGGGAAATGAGAAAGAAAAGTGCAAAAGATGACAAGAGAGGAAACTATTAACGAGTAAGGCAGAGAAGAACGCAGAGAGACACACAAACAAACGGAATGACTTACAGACGCCATACTACAATGTGGTTTAAAGTCAACCGACTAGGATCACGCACACTTATATACTCCAAGCATCATAGCAAGGCAGCTCACAGGACAGTCTTAGTAGTGCTTGCTTCTGTGTGATGGGATTGTGTTTCCTTATGCTTCCAGGTTTTATTCTAAAAGCTTTTGTATGATCCTCCTACCCAACCTTTCCTAATCAGAAACAAAACAAAACAAGACAGAATAAGAAGGGGGGGGGGGTTGGAAGAAAATGAACACGATCCTACAGAAGCGCAGGCGGCCAGTTTACTGTTCTATATCGTGTTTGTATCTAAATCAGAAAAGTAATGTATCTCATCAAAAGAAGTACGGCGTTATTGCAGATGATGCACACATTATTGAAAGGATAACTGCTGGGGCTGGGACATTACTCAGCAGTACAGCACTTCCTTAGCACGCGCTAGGCTCTGGGTTCAAGCTGAACCCTGCAAAACTAACCAAATGAATCGGTAACATTTTGGTGCATGGCTGAGAAACATGCATGAACATTTGCATTTTGGTTTTGATTCCTTTTGCTCTTTACATAAAACAGAATAACAATCACACATGGTATAATTTTCTAATGTTTTCTTTGTTTGATGCTTTAAGGCAGGGTCTCTTGTAGCCCGACTGGTCTGAAACTCACAATTCTCTTGCCTCCTGGTTCCCAAGTGCTGGTATTGCAGGCTGTGCCACCGTGCTGTCACGTCATGATGATCCCCAACCATGACATGACATGTATCGAACTTCCTCCGAGGACATTATTTTTAATGTATGAGATTCATCTAGCACTCCCGAGAGATCTGTCTGTCTCCAGCTCACCAGTGGTGGGATTACAAGCATGTGTCACTGCAGCAACCACGTCATGGGGTTTCTAGGGATCAAACTCAGGTTCTCATGCTTGTAAGGCAGGGTCTTTACAGACTGAGCTATCTTCCTAAGACCCCAGACCCATTTTATGTACATTATTAGTATTTGGCTTTAAATCTGTTGAAGGCAATCTTGAATCTCTTGTTACCACCACTGGCTTGAAGTTTTAGTGGTGCAATTATACCACGGCCACAAATCCCTGCTGACTATCCATTTGACCTAACACTGACCAGATAGATAAAGGTTTTGCCTTAAGTCTTCATAAACTCTTCATACATTTTCTGCTGAACAAATATCTTTAACTTGACCCTGTGGAGTATCAATCATACCCCCAAAGGCTCCCTTGGTCTTCGGGCTTCTCTCACTAATGTTAGTGAGAAAGGGAAAGAGTACAGTAAGTAAAGTACAATGAACATCCCAGGAGTGGGAGGAAAACAAAGCAGACAAGCAAACAAGCCCAGAGCTAAAGTCAGGTGAGCAGATACTGAAGGGGAAAAGTTTAAAAAGATATCTGGGGGGAGGAGAAGAGAGGGGGGGGGAGGGAAGGAAGGACAGAGAGAGAGAGAGAGAGAGAGAGAGAGAGAGAGAGAGACAGAGAGAGATTGAAACGAAGAATTTGAGAGAAAAGGATTCCAGTGAGACTAGAAAAAAAAAATCTAATGAAGTAACAAAGTCACATATAAATTTAAGGTACTTCTAACACTAAGACCAATAATTTTTTTCCTTAAGCATTTGGCAAAAATATAGTTCTTTGAGGGACAAAAGTAAGAGGAGAAGGTGGGAAAGTACAAAGGAAACTGGGCTGAGGAGGGGAGAAAGGAGGTGAGAGGGAAGGAAAGGAGCAGAGGAGACAGGATAGAGAGCTGGGTCTGATGGAGGGAGTAATACAGTTTGTACACTTGCCCCAGCACAGTGATACCAGCTTCAAATGAGGTCCTGTCCACCTACTTACGACTGCTTGGAGGCAAGCTCTTCATCATGGAATTCGTGGTAGCTTAGCACACTAGCTCTCCTGGTAAAATCAATTTCTCTTTTTCTCCCCTTCCCCTTCCTCTTTTTAGGAAGTTTAAAATCAAATTTAGAGCCTTGTGCATGCTAAGAACACTGTCTCCCACTGCCTGAATTTTTCTCATTTTGCCTATATAATCCTGAATTATAAAATCATCATGCACCGGGTAACCACTTCTAATTGCTGCCATAAGCCAAGACTATGAAACATTTTACCTTGCCTTAGGAAACTGCTTGAGTCTTCCTCTCTCCTATTGTCACAAATATCCACCTATCAACTTAAGCTGATCTACAGTAACAGCATTTGTGGGAGGAGAAATAGAAGCTGCTTCACAAATACACAGTCTGGTAGATACCCTAAACAGCAAGGTGCCACAATGTACCTTACACGCTCCATGGGCGTGAGGAAGCTCTGTATTTGAAATATCCAATTCTATTAGTGACTTTTCAGAGCTCTACAATGCCTGCAATAGCAAAAGCTTGAATGTTAGGATTTGGTATTTTGAGACTCTTTGGTGTTGCAATGAAAACAGTCATGTAAATTTAATAGATTGTATCTCTGATAGATCAGATTATTCTCCAGTCTAATACCATGTGGGCAACTGAGTTCTATAAGAATAGAACAGTGAGTGCTGGTAACTAAGCTGTAAGAAAAATGTCTGTGTACAGAGCATGCTTAGGGGGTTGGGGCCTGAGGGAGCTCCTAGGCCTCTAAGGAGTGACAGGAAAGCCCTGAAGTCTGGGAAAAGGCGAAGGGAAAACAAAGGCACACAGAGAAGGGGAAAGCTAAAAAACCGAGCCAAACCACAGTAGAGTGCTTGCATAACATACACAAGGCCATGGGTTCAATACCCAGAACTGGAAAGAAATTAAAAATCAACCATTTCATAACTTTGTAGGCTAACTGGGGTGGTTAACTTTCCCAGGGCATAGTCATAGAGCAGTGGGCAAATATGAAGCTATCCTGAATACCAGCTCCATTAGCAGTTTCCAAAAGCCCGAGAAAAGCCTGTTAATTCCCAATAGAATGTATCGAATAGAACACAGCAGACTTATAGACCTTTCTGCTCTTCCATTTACATTTTTAGTGATCATTCTACCCCAAAACAGATGACAAAACAGCATCTGAGGGAGGTGTGCTGAAGAAAAGGGGGCTTTACTTTTTTATAAAGCACCTAAATGATTCACATGCCTATGGCTTGCATCTTACAACGTCAAAGCCCCTCCTCTACCTGCTTTAGGCTCTACCTCATAAAAAATGATAAGCCTGCAATCCTTTAGTCTATGCCACTTAAGTCTTATATCTGAATTAATTTAAGACTCAATTGCCACCTAGTGGGGAGAGAGAAAAATAACACATGCTAATAACCGTAGGCTAAGTAATATTCACACATCTAATGTTGTTTCCCATCATCCTACAGCCAAAGTTTACTAAGTGGACGATGATTCTTGACACCACAATCATGAACACTAATTAGCTGGTATATGTGGCATGTACAAGGAAGGGTGGTACCAGAGCACAGCGACTCAATGAACTGAAGCTTGGTATTAGTTGTCTACATTTTATTTACATGGAAAGTGAGAGAATCTATCTCTCAGCAGAAACAATGCCTCCAAGTACTCTTTTTGTCAAAGTATACTTTTTCTCATCTAATAAGTCTCTGCTTTCTCTGGCAGAGATTATCCCGCAAGCAGAAGCAATGAGGACTGCTAAGTTCTTATAAGTGGTTGCTCTCCTTCATAGGTGCTTACCAGTCATGCCAGGATTGAAAATAGCGGATTCCTTCCTTTCGCAAGTTTTGTTAAAGAGAATGTATTTCCATTTAATATATCCTATTAGATTAAAATTTCAAGGAACTGAACTCCTGCCAACTCATGGTAATGGAATGCACTTTAATGACCTATGTCTTATTGTCACAGTGGCCAATTATTTATCACAGAACTTAGAAGCTTCAACAAAACTCTAAGCATTCAGTCAGTATTTGTAAGTGCATACGTTCACTAATACTGGAATATACCAGTGAGAATCACAATTATCAATTTCTCTATTTTTTCTGATAGCCACTGTTAATGACACCTTCTTCAGGGATAAATTTCACACTACCTGTTTTAGCTACAAGGAAAACTGAAAAATCAAGTATCTGAAGAATGGATAACAACATCGCTGGGATCAGTTCACTGTAATCTTTCTCATCTCCTGGTCTGGAAATAGCTGCAGCACTTAACTAGACTAACATTCTGCTGCTAGGAATGAGGGTGGTCAGTGACTAGGTGCTGAATATCTACTAACACTATGCACCAGGCTCCCTCACCTCAGCTGTGCTGTTGCTTCAGTTCCTCTGAGCCATCGAGGTCTTCACCCAGACTCATCTACACATACTGTATTGTCTATAATGTACTGACTCGCTTTATATGAATGGTGGCAGACTATAGATACTGCTCTGCACTTCACTTTTTTTCTTTTAACAAAATAACTTGTAGAGTTGTTCCACTTTGATATATGATAAAGCCACCTCCTTTGTATTAGATGAAAATATTCCATCGTATGAATACACCATAACTTAATTTTTAAGTCCTGGAAGAAAACACATTTTAGTTGCTTTCAGTCTTAGCAACTTATATGACCCTGTGAATGCACCATTTGACACTGAAAGGCAGTGTGTATAGCAGTGAGATTGCTGATACACAAAAACTGCAGAGTTGGCTGATAGGATTTGGGTGTAGGATCACATGAACTTGTGGGTTAAATTCTTTTTTTTCTGGGTGTACATGTGTGTGTGCACGTGAGTGTATGCATATGTGAGCACAAGTATGAAAAGGCCAGAGGTCAATATCAGGTATCTACTTGAACTGCTTCTCTCTTGCTCGCTCTCTCTTGCTCTCTCTCTCTCTCCTCTCTCTCACTCCCCCCTCTCTCTTGCTCTCTCTCTCTTACTCTCTCTCTCTCTCGCTCATTTATTGGCATATTTGAGATGGTTTGCTTATTTACTTATTTGCTTATTTATCTATTGAGGCAGTCTCTCACTAGCCTGGAGCTCATCAGTTTGGCTGGGCTAGCTAGCCAGGGCTCTCCAGAAGCCACCTGTCCCTGCCTCCCTTGTGTGGTGATTACAGGTACTCAGCAGAGCTCCTGGATTTTATATGGGTGCCCAAATTCAAGGTGCTCGTTTGTGTGACAAATATTTCACTGACAGACTCTCTCCCCTGGATTTAATCCCTGTGGATTCAAATGTTATTCTTCCTGCCTGGAGCAGACAATGACTTTCTGTCATATCTTACTGATAACATACTTTTCTAATATATACATATAAACAGTTCTAAATGAGGACAACTCACAATCTTTAACACCTAATGTCTGAATTACTGTTGGCTGGGTGGTGTGTGATATCTACTTCTGGTGGTGTGCTGACAAATAACTGCCATCCTTGGCCATCTCAGTCAAACCACTGAAGAACCACTTAAGGAAAGAAGGGGAGCCATAAGTGAGAAGAGCTCTCATGACACCATCTGGTGAGACCAGGACAGTGCAAGGCTGGGAACCTGCGAGCATCCTCAGTGCTGCTGGAGAAAATCAAGGAAGGCTGAGTCATCAAAGTCACCCACTCTCTTTATGGCCAAAGGACAATTGTCCACGCAGGAGAGACTCACAACGTGTCTGATAACTAAATCAAAAGGTGATCCAGAAGAGTCAGGTTTTCTAAGTGTGAGGTGTTAATAATGTCTAACCAATACACTTTGTTTCTGTGCTCAACTTTTATAGTTCCATATGAGATAAATGATCAAGAGTTCTTTCAGTGAAAACAAAGTAAAAATTCCAAGTCCAGTATTGTACATGTATAACACACATGGACACAGTGTGTATGTGTGTGCATTGTGTGTTAGGTTTTTTGAAATGATCTGTTTATGTGTACGGGTGCTTTGTCTGCAAGAATGTCTGTACACCATGTATATGGCTATTATTTATGGAGGACAGAAGAAGGCTTCAGATCTCCTGGGACTGGAATTACAGACGGTTGTGAGCCATCATGTATGTATGCGCTAGGAATCAAATCCAGGTCCTCTGGAAGAACAGCCAGTTCTCTTAACCACTGAGCTTCGTTCCAGACCCTCTTTGTCTATCTATCTGTCTGTCTGTAGGTCTCATCTACCAAACTACCTACCTACCATTCAAGACAAGGTCTCACTATGTAGCCTTGGCTCTCTTGGAACTCACCCTAGACCACACTGGCCTCAAACCCATAGAAATACGTCTGTTTGTACCCTGCAAGTGTTAGGATTAAAAGCATGTGCCATCACACCAAGCTTTGTATATTTTAAACGCAATTTACAACCAATAGCATCTCAGATTGGATGAAATATCCCAAATCCCATTTTACATCATTCAGGAACATTTTAGGTTTTCCTCACAGATTTTGCACATTCCTGTTAAAACTAAGTATATTTTATCTATTTCTTCTACCTCATTTTCTCACAGGAAGGCTATTTAATTTTACTTAAAATTTTTTATATTCTTTCTTTCTTTCTTCATTTATTTATTTAGTGTGTGAACACTCAAGTGCTACTGTATATATCTGTAAGTCAGAAAACTTGCTCTGGGTAAGTTCTCTCCCTCTATCATGTGAATCCTGGGGACTTAACTCAAGTACTCAGGCTTAGTGGCAAGTGCCTTTTCCTGCTGAGCCATCTTGCTAGTGCCTCAGGGTTTTTTGTGTGTTCTTTTCCTTGTTTTTTTTTTTTTTTTTTTAAATAGACAAGGTATCACAAAGTAGCCCAGGCTGGCCCCAATCTCACAATCTTCCTGCTTCTGACTCCTGAGTGCAAAAATGCTAGGCATTTGCCATCACACATTTGGTCTTATTTTTGCCAATTTTATAAGTAACCACTTTGTGTATGTGTACCCACAAGTATGTACATGCACTGAGGCCAGAGGAGGGCAATTATCCTCTATTTTGTTTCTAAGAGACAAGGTCTCTTTCTTAATCTGGAACTCATGTGGGTTTTTTTTTGTTGTTGTTGTTTTGGGGTGTTTGTTTGTTTTCTATAGACTGGCAGCCAGCAAGTTGTGGTGATCCTCCTGCCTCTACTTTCTACATCACTGTGTTTAAAGGTATGCATGGCCTCATATCTAGCTTATGTGGTTGCTAGGATGCAACCTTTGGTCCTCATGTTTGTACACCAAGCATCTTACTTATTGCACCATCTTTCTACCCAGTAACTACTTTATTGAACTCACTTACTAGTACTATTTTTTCTTTTTTTTAAATCTTTTTTTTTGATTTATTTATTATTATACATAAGTACACTGTAGCTGTCTTCAGACACACCAGAGGAGGGTGACAGATCTCATTACAGGTGGTTGTGAGCCACCATGTGGTTGCTGGGGATTTGAACTCAGGACCTTCGGAAGAGCAGTCAGTGTTTTTATCCACTGAGCCATCTTGCCAGCCCCACTATTTTTTTTTTAAAGGAGATTTTTCTTGAGGTTTCCTGTTATAAACTGAAAGGTTATTTAATCTCAAATTATTTTAAATTATCTGCTGGCCTATTCCTTTTCTATCTTTAGCATCAGATTACTCTGCATGAAGTGGGTAACCAACAAGTATCTGAGTCACTCCCACAGATGCATCCTACTTGATAAAACCCCACCCTTTCCCTAACAGACATGTTTATCCCAAGACACAAAAATAAATAAGTGAGGAAACAGGATTCATACCACCATATGCATATACATCAGAGTATATAAATCCTGTAAGAAAATGATTATTTCACTGTCAATTCTATTGATCTTTTGGGCTGTAATATATTATATCTTAATTGTTAGAAGTCCTAATTATGAAATAAACACATTAAGGCCTTACCTTTTAGATCTTAGATCTGATGAATCAAACTGGATATTCATAGGCCCAGGATTTACTTCATGTTCTACCTCAGAGATAAGATGCCTAGAATCACTAGACCCATTAGCCATTTTTCCTCAGATTCCAGGCACTGGGGAAGTCAGTCCTATATAAACCAGAAAAAAGTAATTTAGCTTAATCTTAAAAACATTTTACTATTTTTAATATATTTGCATGCAAATAAAATAGAGAAGTATAGGAATTTGCTGCTGGTATCATTTTTAAAGATGGCTCACAGGTTAGTCTCCAACTCTTAAACAAGTCCTTTTTTTACACTATAGGTTTAAAGCCATCAGGACTTAAATGAGGTATATGATTGACATTTATAGAAATATTACTAACTTGAAATATTTTTTTCTTTCAGCCTAAAGAAAAATAAATGAGACAATTCACTTCCAGGAATATACAGATTCAGTTATTTGGAACCAACCTTAGAATAGAACATTTTAAAAACCTTTTGGAAAGCTTAAAAAAAGAAGGAATGAAATTAGATTGGCTGGCAGCAAAGAAAAGAAACATTGAAATGGCTGAAGAGAATGGCTGCTTTTTCAGAATTTGAGCTGATGTCTTCAAGGCCTCCAGACTCAGGGAAGCAGACAGAGACCAAGGTCCACTTAAAGTTAAAGACTGTAAGAGTTTCCCCTCAGAGCAGAGTGCAAGAAGTGAGGGGCCTCAGTCTTTCACAAGGAAGCAAAGTCTCCTTACACTATGGCTAGTGGCTATCACATTAGGAGGTATGAAGATAAAGCGCTTCAACTACAGAGAGTTGAGAAGATTTAGAGGCCAACTTCTACAGCAATGTCTCTAGTCAAACATCTCTCCTGAATGCACCTGCATTCTCAACTAGCTACTCAGCATCTTTACCTAGATAGAATTATACAACTCAGACTTAGCAGATTCCAAACTTGACTTTCTCCCTCAAAAACAAAAACCCAACCCAAACCACATGCACCCTGTTTTCCTACTTCAGCTGGTGGACTTTTGGTCCTTTTGCTTATCTTGTCCTTGACTCCTCACACTCAGCATCTGATCCACTTGGACTCTTGCTGGCTTTTCCTTCACTGAAGCCCAGAAGCACAGCAGCTTCATTCCTTACTGTTACAATAGTCTCCTTGTTTTGAGAATATACTATTTTTTTCATTTTATTGGTATATATGAAATTTTATTTTAAAATGCTTAAAAAGTATTATATTCTCATCCTTGGGTACTCATGGTTTAACAGAAACTGTTGAGAACAGGACTGTGAAGAGGTTAAGGGGAAAGTGTATAATGTTTTCTTCATCTATGGGCTCAGAATTTTTATTATATTAGAATTCTGGGAATCTCTCATAGGCATTAAACCAAATGGTACTATACTGATATACTCTAGAATGGCTCACTTGTTGAAATATGCTTTATTTTGCTTACTTACTCTATTTTTATAGAAAAATCATCACTGGTACAATTAAAATTACCTAAAATAAAAGACCATATTTCAATAATAGCAGCATATGGAACCTAAGACAACTTCCCCAGCTCAGAAAAGATTGTGAAGGACTCAGCTACATCTCTTTCTTCAGTCAGGTTCCTCAAATAATATTTAGTGAAAAGGGATAAAGAACTCCAACAGATGAATTGAACTCTCTGCTATTATCCCGGCCCTCCAGTTTATTCTACCACAAAGAAATGTAGAACAGAGCAATATAGAAAGAACTTGACATCATGCAATTAGTTGGTGTAATTTGGGAGAGGATGTCTTTTAACTGACATGTCAAGAACAGTGATCAGTGAGATACTAAACATCTATAATGCATGAGAAAACTTCCTTCCAAGAAATTATCCAGGTGAAACAGCATTACTTCAGATGCTGAGAGAACACGCTAGAGGGACGATAAGAGGGTTGTAGCAGGAAAGACAGAAGATCTTATATGGTACTGCCAGTGTTCATCTTCTTCAATCTAATTGTTGTTACAGGGATATCTGCTCTATAACTCTGTGTATGTGTGAATGTGTGTATGTTTAATACACTTGTATATGTATATTTCACTCTACATTGTGAACTGTAAAAGCAATTGTTGTTCTTATTCTTTACTGTTGGAACTGCTGTTACACGTAGAAAGATAGAAGGTGCACAGGACCAATCATGGACTTTCAGAACCAGGGTGTCCAAGTCTGAGCTGACGTCTTCACCAGTGCTATGCCACATGTCCTGCTCTCTGCCAACATCACACTTCGGTTACTTTCACTGTCTCCTACTTCACGTTACTGTGACACTGGACAAGGATGCAGCTTCATTCCTGATTTGTTTAACAGACTCTTATGTTAACTTTTCTAATTCATTCTTTCCCTGCCCCCTCCCTCTCCTTCCTCTCCACCTCCCTCTTTCTCTCTGGAGATGAGTTCAGGACACATGGTTGCTGGGTGAGTGCTCTACTCCTGAGCCTCAGGCTAGCCAAACTTATCCTGATTTTCTTACAATAATATTTATGGAAGGATTGAAAGGAAGTAAGGTTGTGTATTAGAAATCTGCCCTTCACCTACGTGATTTAGCACTATCCATTTAACCTCCACACCACTACCTTCCTACCTGCAAAATCAAAACAATCACACCCACCTCACCAGTTTACACAAGGGTTAAAAATAGTGCCGCATACATTAGAACTCTGTGCCAAGAAATGTTCGCTTGTATTATTAGTCATC
>JADRCD010217970.1:13425-23651 GCA_019843815.1 Montemys delectorum | reverse complement strand
AAAATATCATCACTTCAAGGGTTTTAAGCATGTGAATTCTAAGAGTCAGAGAGAGCAACAAGACTTTGTGTTCCTTGCAAATTCTTGGCCTGGCAGAAAAAAAAAAGTTTTGTTTTGTTTTGTTTTGTTTTGTTTTTAAATAGATATTGTAAGAAGACATCACTGCAGTCTATTGGAGATGGGGGTTAAATACGGAGAGAGGTAGGCAAACTGGATGACAGAGGGAGATATAAATGGAAGGAAATGCAAAATTTCCTTTCAAGGCTTTCAAGGGAAAAGAACTGAGACAATAGTAAGCGTCAATAGTAGATAGAGTGTATCTGTTAGGAACTGTCCCTAGAGCTGAAGCTTTGGGTTTTCTGATTCCATGGCTTATTAAGGTACAGCTATTTCTTCTGTTTTCTGAACAATTCTTTGAGTCACTATTACCCCCTCTCTTACCCCACTAATATATACATTTATTAATCTTACATCCCAATTGTAGCAACTCTCATCCTAGTCACCCTCACACACAGTCCTTTCCCCTTCTCCCCCATCTCATCTCCTCTGAGAAGAAGGAGGACTCTCTGGGTACCAACTTACCCTGGCACATCAAATCACTCCAGGACTAGGCTCATCTTCTCCCACTGAGGCCAGACAAAGCAGCCTAGTCAGGGAATGGGATCAACAGTCAGCCCCCTCCCCATTACTAGAAGTCGTGGCTACAGTCACCCTTGTAGACTCCCTGAAACCTCCTCCCACATCCATGTCTCTGGCACACCCTAGAGCTGTGCCCCACCCTGATCCCACTGCTGATTTCTGTTTACTCTCCCAGCTTTCTCTCACTGGCTCTGCCTACCTCAGATTCCCCCTTTTCTGTTTCCTGAAGGGCCTAAGAGAGGATGCTTGAATCTCACTCACCTCACACATCTCTTGGCTTTAGCCTTGTTATCTCTCAATTGTGAATGAAGCTTCTCTTTAGATCTCAGAGATCCCAGAACAAATGGAATTGTTGTAATGGGACTTTTGTTATAGTATAAAAATATATAATGTAATTTAAGATAGATAGTAATGAAGTTAATCACAACCTTATGATGTATTTTGAGTAAAATTAGATTATAGGAAAAAAAGAAAAATAAAGGGCAATATAGGTCTGTGATTAGAATGCAGAAGGCCCTGGGCTAATCACTTAGCAACAGCAAAGTAAAACAGACACACCAAAAAAGCAAAGCCAAAACAAAAGTACCATGCCCATTTCAGCACTAAGCTTACTTCTGCAATGTGATTTCTATAAGCCATCATGATTCAAGAGCAAAATCCTGCTCCTAAAACTGAAAAAAAAAAAACAAAAATAACCAAAAACATATGAGTAAGGTTTAAGAAGGGAGGTCTAGGGATTCTCCTTAGGAAGTCTCATTTATTCCTGTATAAGTAAAGGAAGTAACATTGGTAGACAAAAGATGTGAACAGATATATTTCAAGAGGAAGTAAGGAAACAGCAGGGCTACAAGAAGAGAGAAAAAGTCATGTGATTTATTTGATGAGTTACAACTGGGGGAAAATAGAAAAGTTCAGACACATATGATAATTGGATATATAGGCATCAGATTTTTACAAAAAGAGAATGCAGAGAGAGCAAGCAAAAAAATATTGTATTGAGCACTGGATTGCGAAGAAGTACATATACCTTAAGTTTTTGTAACTACCCTTGAGGCAACTGTCTTAAACTTTCAGGAATAGAAGGCTCATTCTTTCCCCTTACTGAGAATGAAATCTTAGGCAGAAGCGCAGAGGTGCTGTATCGTTTAAACAGTTCAACTGACCAAGAGCAGTGGAAGCTACATTGCAAACCATTGGTTCTGTAATTAGAAATGAGCTATAGCACATCTTGTAGATTCTTTTGATCCAACATGCTAACCCCACAGGATGCTAGATGCTATGCAATCCTTTAATCTTGAATCAGAATAGTTTGGCTCCACTTTTTACAGTAGCAAAGTAATATATTTGAGGAAATAAACAATTGCATGGGTGGCCAAATCTGCATAATTAACTCCAATTAATATCCTCAGAGCTCTTTGAAGGCCGACATTAATAATGTAAACAAACAGAGGAAAATACCATGGTTGAAACCAATAAAATATAATTTAATTTAAAATTACAGAAGAAACTTAAGCTGTTTCAAGTACAGATGCAATGAAAATAAATTCATAGAGCTAAAGCAACTTAAGCAGAAAACGTCATCCCTCTTGGATGGGCTCTTTAAAAAATAAGCTTGTACAATAGTGACAGGCAGATATATATGCGTACACACGAACACCACCTGTATCAGATTACCCGAGACTGCATTATTCTGTAAAACAGCATAATAAAATGAAGAGGAATGAGCTGAATTGAATTTGCCTGGTCATGGGTCCTGCTAGGGGGCTGGTTCCGGATGTAGATTGTTAGTTGGGAAATAATAAAAGGGGCACATATCAGGATAGCTGCGTTTAGGGCATGTCAGTAAGGTGATAAATTTAGGTTTCTATATAGGCAGAACACACCAAGAATGATGATAATGATGGATACAAGGCACAATACAGGAAGATGTTTATATTAAAGTAAACAATCAGGAGGAACTGAGACTGAGAAAATAAAGTATGAATTGAAGAACAAACTGGACTTCTTGGAGACAGTATCAATGCAGCATTGGAATCTGATAGAAATTTCAAGCCAAGCTAGCTATCACAAAACACCAGGGATTAACTTTGTTTCTTTTTCTTTCTTCCAAATGACTGACGTATCAGCTATTATGATGAGAGGAGATTGCTGTTCAGTGGCTCTGCTTGGAGTAAAGAAGTCTATAGAAATTTGGAATCAGAATGAGATAGGATTTCTCTGAATAGCCCTGGCTGTCCTAGAACTCACTCTGTAGACCAGGCTGGCCTCGAACTCAGAAATCCGCCTGCCTCTGCCTCCCAAGTGCTGTGATTAAAGGCGTGCGCCACTGCTTCCCGGCCTGTAGCTTCTTTAGACTGATGGATGTGGAATCAAGCAAATAAACAAGTTCCATGGTGAATAGTGTGCGCTGTTGGAATGGACACAGAACAGTCAGCAGACAATGCCTAAGAGAATCTGCATATGAAACAGGGAACACATTGTATCATAGTTTCTTCTGCATTGACTCATTTTTTTCCCCAGAAAGAAGCTTATTGGATGCAGCAGGTAAACACAGAGAACATTGACTCTCACCAGTGTTACAACAAAGTAGTAACCAACTGCTAAGGAGGAGACTCAGACTGGACAAAGGCTGTGTCTAGGAGCCATTGAATTGCTATTAAGTCCTGCAGAGGAGCGCAGGGAGTAGGCTCTCCAGTTCTCATCTGGGTTGGGGGTACTTTTCAGAGATGCATCTTTTTTTTTCTAGATACATCCCTAGTCCTATAACTTCTCACCCATACTCCTGTTAGTAACTCAATAAAGATTCATTGGTTGCCCAAATTTGACTCTGGTGTAATTGTTACTTTCCTTTGTTGAGTTCCCTTTCTGGAGTGAATGTGTTGCGTGTCCCCTGGAAAAGATTTTCAAACAATAAAACTGCATAAGAAACATTTTAGGAAACAACAATAAGAAAAAAGATCAAATTCTTCCAGAGAGAGCCAGGAAATATTCCATGATTTTGGGTATATATCTTTCATCTATTATCAGTCAATCAAACATGTCAATCTATCTATCACCTATCTATCTATCTATCTATCTATCTACCTATCTACCTATCTATCTACCTATCTATTTGTCATTTATCCAAGTACATAAGTATACCTCAGAAATAATAAATATATGTTTATCAATATTATGAAAATAAAAATTCCTAAATATACCAAGTAGAAGAACTTGCTTCAGAATAGCCAGGAAGTGGAAGAGGGTGGGTTGGTGAACAGGGGGAGGGAGGAGAGAACAGGGTTTGATTTTTGTTTTTGTTTTGTTTTGTGATTAATAAATTAAAATTAAAAAATAAAAAAGAAATGAGGCATAGACTTTCAGTTTTCCTATGTGTTTAGGTGACTTTAATCATTATTATTATTTATTCCTAAAACTCAACAAGAAAGCTGATAATTTGACCATTCCTTTATTTTGGCCACAATCTATTCCAAAACAAATTCAGTATGTCTTTAATGAGGGATTAAGAATGTTCAATGAAAGGACAGCTTGCTGAAGGTTTGAATAAAAATAGAATTTTGGTTTAACAGTCTATTACTGTGGACATGAACTCACAATTGCCATAAAAATTAAGTCTTCATTATTCAGATAAAGAAATAAGGAAATAACTGTTCCCCTGTTTCCCTTGCTCCTGTAACTGGCTTTCTGCACTATGAGCTGAATTTGTGCTTTAATTACCTCATTCTCAGCTGTATGTTTATGGAGCACTCTGAAGTAAAAGCGTGTCTTCCCTGTGTCTCCTATAGTGGATAGATCGGGTGACTCCAGTAGATAGACTAGATGGTGATCTGCTGCCTTCTCCTCAGATAATAAAAGATATCAAAACAGGTCAGAGCAAGGCAGCAGGAAGGCTCCCCAGCAGTGCTACTTCTAAATGGTTTTCAGTTGCCAAACCACTAGCTTCCTTTAATTTCATCTTTCTCTTGTTAACCCACAACACTCCTCACAGCTGGAAAGTCTTCAAAGAAGAAAACCAAAGAGAAACAGAAAGAAATTATTATTTTAGGGCCAAAGAATATAATAATATATAATGAGCCAAATATATAAATAGACTTTAAAGCAAAAGATGGTGAAACTTTCTTTGTTACAATGGAAATTCCCCAGAGTCCACTTTGCTGGTGTATGGAGAGTACAAGAGAGACGGAGATCTTAGTATGGGGTGCAAATCTGACTTTGTGGATTGTGGAGTTCTAGCTGCTTACACTAAAATAGAATGACTTACTTTTCCTGATCTGCCAGATTATGATTTAGTGAATATTCACTACAATAAAGCATCCATTAAAGCATATACTGTACATGTTTATATAGTATCCAAATAAACACACATAATTCATTATGGGCCCACTATAGTTCTCTATTAAGTGTTAAAATACTAACATCACAGTATTATTTTATTGGAAAGTAGAGTAGGCCTAAATCCAATATGAAGGATGGCCTTGTAAGACAGAGAGATTTGGACACTGACACTTGTAGAATATTATGTGGGGTGATATAACATGAGCAGAGTAGCAAACACAAAGAAGAAACTCCAGAACAAAGGGTTATGATTATAATAGAAATATCAGGACAAAGTCCTCAGGACATCATAGCATCTAGACAGAAGAGAGACACAGTAGAGATGTCCCCTCAGATCCCACACTAACCCCTAGAACCTTGCAGAGGAGACACTTCCTCATATCCTTCAGGGAGATCCAATCTTGACAATATCTAGAGCCATAAAACAGTTTATTTCTCAGCCTACAGTGTTTTGTTAGAGTACTCATGGAGAGTGCAGAATCATATGTTTGTGAGGGAAGTAATATAAAATTAATATTTTATTCTTAAAACAATTTTTGATGAAAAACTATCTTAACCTAACAGAGCAGTTAAAAGTGCCCTAAGACATTGTAGTTTCTGATCTTTGTATTATTTAACTGTTTATACTGATATTTTTATTAAACTAAATAATTTGATGTGGAGAAAGTTTTACTTGTCTCCATGGGTTTTATGTGTAAAGTGTTTCTTTGCTCAAAGTAGTGCTGATTATAAGTATTTTAAATTTTGGTCTTGTTTAAAATTTGGGCTGGCTCTCGATTTGTAATAGCTCTTTCTTTTTGAATCACCTAGAAAAAAGAAGAACTGCTTCCAGGACATCCTGGACACTTCAGTATCATTATACTGTTTGTAACCAGAGAATAAGATAGCTGCTACCAAACTAAGAATAAATACAAAAGGTTATTGAGCATGCACCCTCCTTTTAGAAATAGACATCAGGAATCAGATTTTAGGTTTCTGTTCTTGTGCCTTTTTTTCCTTGGGGGACATGGAAAAAAATCTCTATTCACCCCAAACAGCAGGAATTGCCAGACTAAATTAATATGTCTACTCGAATCTGGGTTGATGAAGTGGAGTTTCTTACAGGAACGTGAAAGTCCTAGTGAAAAGTTTAGCACAGCAAAGGTTACTCAGAAACACTGCATAATAGTATTCTAGGTCCAGTTTGTATGTTGTTCCACCAGAGTCTCCTCTACTAAGCATTTCTTTATTACTTATAAAGCTTCGGTGAAGAGCTTCATAGACCTACTAAGTTTCACCTGCATTAGCAATCCTGTATGTTTTCAGAGCTTTCTGAAACTGATAATTCTCTCAACTCCCTTCAGGAGAGGGTGATTCAATTTAAATAAAAAGCTGCTGTCCAACGAAGAATGGTATTGAACTTAACATGATTTAAATGATTTCTACATTCAAATAATTCTACTTTACTATGCTAACTTTCATCTGTTGCTGGTTACAATGTTACTGCATTCATGTCAGTAAAGTGACTCTACCTATTTTTTTGTGTGTTTGTTTGTTTTTCGAGACAGTGTTTCTCTGTGTAGCCCTGGCTGTCCTGGAACTCACTCTGTAGACCAGGCTGGCCTCCAACTCAGAAATCTGCCTGCCTTTGCCTCCCAAGTGCTGGGATTAAAGGCATGCATCACCACTGCCCAGTGGTTCCTCCTATATTTAACACCCTTTTCCCTTGGAGTAGCTAACCCATCCTTTTATCTCTAATAGAGTCTCTGAATTTTGACTTATGATATTTTAATGAAAATACGTCAGCATTTATTATTAAGTAAATGAATTGACTATCCATTACAAATGACTAAACACTGAAGGATGGAAGAATGAAATGGATGCTTGTTTTTTTGTTTGTTTTTTTTTTTTTTTTTTAATGTTTCAGTGCCTGTGCTATGGATCAATGATACCCAAGAAGGATTTATTAGTATAAGTTCCACCTCAGTTCCAGTTCTGCCTAAATCTACATAATCTTCTGTACAACTACAATGTATGATATTCAGAATGATGACTCAAGCATTTTAGTAATATGCAACATATCAAAACAGCTATTGCTGGCAGTTACCTGTAAACATCATTGCATACATGACCCATATCTAAGAACAAACATAGCAATAGTTTTAGTCCCTTGTTCAAGCCTGAGATTTATTTGTATTCAAAGATGAAAATACATAGTTGATCTATTTCTGTTGATTTAAAGAGATGTGTTTTCCCTGTAGGATGAGTGGACTTAGGGATCTTTCAGATATACATGCTATAGTAAATGTTAGTATTGCTCAGAGGTGTTAACAACACAGTGCTTTGATTTCTTTTCAGTAGATGCCTGACGGAGACCAAAACAATAATTTTGCTGAGTTACAATAAATGTAACCAACCAGTGTACAGTATAAACTCATATTTAGAGAAGAATTGTTTTCATGTGGGATCCTAATTTACAGCTGTAATGAAGAGTTCTTTATATCTTTTGGTAGCATACTTTGGGATGTTGGAGCCAGGGTGTCTAGAAAATCAGTATCCTAGATTAAGAACTTGTATACATATTGCTTAACTCAAAATCAGCTGAAGTGCTTATCAACAAACAATAAAGTTGCCTGCTCTGAAGGTAGAGTCAAACAGTGACTCAAAATTCATAGACCAAATTTTTATCTCTTGAATGTTCACTTTCTGTTTCCCAATCAGCCCTTTCAAAAACACAAAGTGTCCAGAATCAGCTATTTCATAGGTAAATGGGAAATGAAACAATTAAAAGACCATCCAACCAAAAGGAAAGGGCTAATCTCAAGACTGAGACAGAGGAAACAAGGCATTCCTTTGTATAAGGTGTAGGAAGCACTTCCTGTAAACTTTCAGTTCAGAGTATTCAGCAAATTCTATCCATTTTATGGTCGTATCTTAAAAACTATGATCAGTGTTCATCTGCAAGGACAATGTAGCTTTTTTTATATATATTTGTCTACATAAGAAGATAGAGTTAGGCATATTTCAGTCAAGTCATAGCATGAAGATTCCACTTCTATATTTTGCTAAAACAGAAGCATATTGGGTCATATATTCTTTTCTTTTACTTTATACAAAGGAATGGCATATTTATTTAAATAACAGAGATGAGAAGCATTATACTATTACTATATCTTAAATGGCAGTAAGTCCAGTACTTTGGCTCAGAGATCCTTCATACAGTTATCCATGGTCAGGATATTAAAAGTCCATAGGAAGATCATGTAAAAGAACAGAGAGCATACAAATTATAGAAAAATATGACGAAGGATATGTCTCAATAGCTGGAGATGAGAGGATGTTTATAAAAGAACATAGATGTATACCAGAGCTACAATGGAAAGGAGAAGCTTATCATGTGTAAAAACAGTCAAACTTATGCTACATAATTTTATCTTTTGATAATAGTGCAACAAATAGTAAAATTAAAAGAAGAATTTGATTCTTTACATGCCAGAACTTCTAAATCAAAGATCTCAAGATAACATAGTGAAAGACTTAAGGATAAGCCAGTTATTGAGAAAATTCAATGTTATTTTGCTATATTTAGTCTTCTGATGACACCTAAAAGTGAGAGTCAATGCCACTGGCTAAATTCAAGACACACAAATATGAAAATAACTTAAATTTCTTTCAGTGTCCTGTTCACACTTATAACTTCTTTGCTTCATCCTATTCAATGAAAAAGAACAAAAATTTGATTTATTATAACATATAAAAAGTAGAATTAGTGCCAGAAAGTAATTTATAATGTTATTAAATGTTAAATTCTTGAGTACATGTTCTGACAAGTTTTATTAAATCCGAGGCTATTGGCTTAGCAAAAGATAAGGCAGTTATGTTGATTTCAAAGAAGTACATAAAACTGGATTTTATAAAATAAATATTTGAAACATGTTTCTTATTAATACACATAAATAATGAGGTGAAAAGAGGATAACATTGAATTTTCAAATCCAGAATAAAGTTACTGTTAAAAGTAATACAATAACAAAATAAAAAATATAAGAAAAAATGAAAAATAGTATTTTTATTAATTCTTTTTTGCTTACATTTCAAATGTTTTCCTCTTTCTGGTTCCCCCATGAACATCCCACCCTGCACCGCTCTCCTTTACCTCTAAGAGGGTGCTCGTCCACACACCTATCCACTCCTGCCTCATCCCTCTAGCATCCCATTTTTCTGGGGCATCAAGCCTCCACGGGACCAAACTCCTCCTCTCCTACTGATGTCAGATAAGGCAATTCTCTGCTACATATGTAGTGGCAGCCATGGACTGGCCCATTTATATGCTTTCATTGGTGATTTAGTCCCTGGGAGCTCTGAAGGGTCTGTTGTTCTTCTTATAGAGTTACAATCCCCTTCAGCTCCTTCAGTCCTTCCCCTAACTCTTCCATTTTGTTCCCTTGGCTTACTCCAATGGTTGGCTGTATCTATATCTATCTTAGTCAGGTGCTGGCAGAGTCTCTCAGAGGACAGCCATACCAGGCTCCTGTCTGCAAGCTCATCTTGGTATCAGGAATAGTGTCTGGGTTTGGTGTCTGCTGATGGAATGAATAACACATTGAGTCAGTCTCTGGATGGCCTATCCTTCAAACTCTGTTCCATTTTTTCCTCCCTGCATTTCATTTAAACAGGGACAATTCTGGGTTAAAAGTTTTAGATGGGTGGGTGGCCCCATATCTCTACTGGGGGCCCTGTCTATCTACTGGAAGTAGTCTCTTCAAGATCTTTCTCCCTGTTGTTGGGTATTTTAACTAATGTCATCCCCGTTAGGTCTTGGGAGCATCTCACATCCCAGGTCTCTGGAGCTTTCTAGGGATTCCCCATGCTCCAACCACCTGAAGCTGCATATATCTATCCATTCTGCATATCCCTGGCATCTGGGACTTCCTAGTATTTCTGAGCCTCCTCCACCCCATTCCCCACCCTCCACTGCTACTTAATTCTAGTCATGTTCTTGGTCCTCTGGATTTCTCTCCTGCCTCTTCCCATACCTGATCTTGCCCCTCTTTTTCTACCCCTCCCCTGTCCCATTCAGGTTTCTTCTCCACTCTGCCTCCCATGATTATTTTGTTCCCCCTTCTAAGTGGATTTGAAGGATCCATACTTTTGCCCTCTTTCTTGATAAGCTTCATATGATATGTGAGTTGAACTTCAAGTCACTGAAGGGAAAGAGAGAGAGAAAGAGAGAGAGAGAGAGAGAGAGAGAGAGAGAGAGAGAGAGAGAGAGA
>JADRCD010217969.1:0-40057 GCA_019843815.1 Montemys delectorum | reverse complement strand
CCAGGCTTTCATGGAAAGCTATGCATGCCCTGACTTTGGAAGGAAAGGGGAAGTTAAGTACAGTAGCACACATCTAAAACACCAACATTTGGAATTGAGTCTAAGAATATGAGAAATTTTCTTGATCCCACTGTTGCTCAGCTGTGTGGCGAAAAACTGTATAATATATGAGGTATAGTGATTTTCACTGTATACTCGGTAAGGAAAGCAAATGAAAACAGGATACCCCAAAATTAAACATTGAAATATTGAGTACTCTACTTACCTGTCAATAATAGAGGATCCAAAACAAAAACAACAAGGCTGCTGGTTTCACTAAATTCTTATGAAAAAGAGCATTATCTGTGCTTTGCTATACTATCTTAATCAAGTAAGTCTGCAAGTGTTCAATTGGTAGCAATGCATTCTAAAAGCACATGTCAAGTGCAAGTGAGCAGCTCCTCCATGAAGCCTAAACGTCTGGTTTCCTGTCATACCTTGTCTAATAAACCCTCAAGTTCTATGGTGCATTTGGAGATGCAATCCCATTTTTCAAATGGGTAATATGATCTTTTAAACCACAGTGATTTTTCTTCTTCTGTCTATGACTCTAAAGTTATTGGTAATTTATTATTTCCACAATAGCTGTCAAATATGTCTGAATATTTTTATCATGCCCACCATAGTTATATCTCGGTGCTGTGGGAGACATAGTATGCTACAGTTGTAATGAGTGAAGAAGTATATCAGGCTCATTTAACTCTACAGTGCCATTGGAGCTGATTAGCTTTGGGTTAAAGGGATTTATGTAGGGTCAGCTCTTTCTGACTGCAGAGCGACTGGGAAGTAGAAAATCTTGTGACTGTTTGAATTTGCTCCCTCAATTTCCTAAAAGTTCTTAAAAATGCATACTCCTGGAAGAGGTGAAGGTATCGAACAAAGTTGAAATTAAATGAAATGATGATGAGAATTTAATTACCAGGGTCATTTAACCATAGAAAGTAATAAAAGATAATAGTTGCTAAGTTCAGTGGACCGAATGTTTATACCTTCTACAAGCCCAGGAATTGAAACCCAGACATTATAAGCTGGGGACTCTGGAATTAAGCAGGTAAAGTTGTATTTATAGATTGTGTCAACATAAGGAAGTTTAATCTACTGTCAGCAGAAATTTTACATTTAATTTTTTTGATATATTTTCTGTGTGTCTCTGTTTCTCCACCCTCTATCTCCTTCCCACCCCTGTGTGTGTGTGAGTGTGTGTGTGTGTGTGTGTGTGTGTGTGTGTGTGTGTGTGTGTTTTCAAATGCTATATGGGGGTATGGTAGTCAGAGAACTACTTGTAGAACCCATGTTCTTTCTTTCCATCATGAAAGTCTCAGGGCTTGAACTATGTCTTCTAATTACTGTGTAAAATAAAATCAACTCTAATTTATTTTTAGTTTTCCTATCAGATGTCTGAATTGGAGAAAAAGAAGTATAGTTTCTACTAAATAATTACTTATTAGGTTTAAAAGATACGAAAGTCAAAACAATCCAATACATAATCTTTTGGAATATTAACATTTGTAATACTTCTAACAAATATTATTTTTAAATTATAATTTATAATATGATAAATACTGAAAATAATGCCACATCATATCCCATAAGGAAACTTTAAATATACATATAATTTGATACAAAACTAACAGCTCAATCATGTCACTTTGGGAGTTCATACTATACTGACTCTTCATGCTTTCAATTTACCTGTTAGTCTTTCTATAGAGCTTGAGAAAATGGAAAGAATTTGTAATCTCCTAATAATCAAATCAACAAACAGAAAATTATTTTGGCTAAATTAGTTTCATGGATTTAAATTTGGAATTAGCAGTATATTGACAAACTGAGCAAAAGCCTTGGCCTGAAATTAGAGTGTCTGAACGTAACCTCATCTCTGCTAGGTGCATTTAAACAAATCTGTAATAATCTAGGCCCAGAGTTCTTGTCTAACCTGCATTGACAGTTCCAGCCTCTGCCTTTATATTGTTCTGAAATGAGTAACTAAATGGAAGGGGATGTAGACAGGCAGGTGTACATGCTATTTCTTCTTATTTCTAAGTCACAAGCAATGGTACCACCAACATGAACTGTTCGCTCACCAAATTCAAAGCCCAAACACTATAGCACCAAAGTGAAGTTTCAGGTGCCTAGGCCTGGAAACTGCAAATCAGTTTATTCTAGGAAATGAAACACAGCAATAGTTTACTGCTTGTCACTGTGGCTTTTAATATTTCCATAATTACAATAATTCAGACCCTGACTCGTTACCTCCCCCAAAGAGCTATACTAAGAGACAGCGATTTAGAGGATAAGGAGTAAAATTAATAAGCCATGTAGCATCTTTTGATGCTTCACATTTTAGAAATGAAAAAAATTAGCTAAAACAAACAAACATAAGCAAGGGTTGCCCTAGGAGCAGAGGGCAAGAGAAAAAAAGGAATTACTGATTTTCTTCTTAATCTTTCTTCTATCTCAGTATCACGCTTTGATAAATAAAAAGAGAAATGTTGAGTAACCTCTAAAAGTTTACTTAGACCGCTGTAAATCTGCTGTATTTTATATTGAGTCTCTTGCAACACTATAGAAAAATTTTGCTCTTTAGTTCTAAAATTCTATCAAATTAAGATTCTGTAGTCTGCAAATAATCTTAAAAGTAAAGAAGAGTATTCTCATGTTTGCTATGTTTGAAAAGTTTTATTTTATAGCCAACATTGATTTTTCTCTTAAAATTCTTTTAATTATTTTTCATAATTAAAAAGCATGGTGCATTTTCTCCTGAAGAATTTTAGTTAAGCTGAAAAGAAAATGAATCAGGATTAAGTTTTGAAATCTATAGAAAAGAAAGTCACAAACTTTGGTTGTATGTCCAGAAATCCTTCAATAATTTTGCTTCCTTATAAGTGTATTAAATGTTGCTAGTTATTCCAGGAGTATAGGTGCAGAGAATGATAAAATGATGAGTGAATTCCTTGAGGACTACAACTGTATGACCAGGAAAAGCCAAATCTGTTTTGAATCACAGTAAGAGTGTGACAGGTATAATGCAGTGTTTTGTGCCCAGCAGTACTCTAAAAGAAGAGACATCAGTTTCTATAGTAAATGCACCTCTATATTTTTAGTTGGCATATTGATAAAATAAAAATTTGACAATCAAGTTTATATTTCACAGTCTTTATAGACAGGGGTTCTACAGTATTCATATGAAATTAGACTTTCTATCCTAATCTGCTATATCAGATATTAGACACAAAATGAAAACGTTATGTTTATTATCCAATTTTTTTATTTTAGCATACTCACACTTGTAAATACTAAATACATAAATAAATGACTAAATATTGCCATTAAAGTAGAGTTCTCTTGGATAAAACTATAGTTATAATAATAGTCTCCCTAATTTTTTTAAGTAGGTATTTTATTTCTTTACCTTTCAAATATTATCTCCTTGCTTGATTTCCCTCTGCAAAACCCCTATCCCATACCCCCATACACTGCTTCTATGAAAGTGCTCCCCTACCCCACCTACCCACACCCACCTCACTGCCTTAGCATTCCTCTATACTGGGGCATCAAGCCTTCACAGGACCAAAGGACTCCCTCCCTCCCATTGATGCCAGATAAAGCCTCTTTAGCTCCTTCAGTCCTTCCCCTAATTCCTCCATTGGGGTTCATGTGCTCAGTCTAATGGTTGGCTACAAGCATCTGAATCTGTATTGGTCAAGAACTGTCAGAGTCTCTCAGGAGACAGATGTATCAGGCTTTTGTCAGCAAGCACTTCTTGGCATCCATAATAGTGTCTGGGTTTGATGTCTGCATGTAGGATGGATCCCTTGATGGGGCAGTCTCTGGATGGCCTTTCCTTCAGTCTCTGCTCCACTCTTTGTTCCTATATTTCCTTTAGACAGGAGCAATTCTGGGTTAACATTTTGAAGATATGTGGGTGACCCTACCCCTGAACTGGGGCGCCATGCCTAACCCTGGATATGGTCTTCACAGGTTCTCCCTTTTGTGGGACATTATAGAGAATGGCATACCCGGGGGGTCCTGGGAGGCATCTGGGACTTTCTGCTTGCTACCTCCAGTTCCCCATCCCTCATTGATACACAACTCTGTTCAATTTCCTGACCCTCCATACATCTCCTCCCATATCTGATTCTTTCCCTCTTTCCCCCATGCATTCTCTTCCTTCCAAGTCCTTCCCACTTGGAGTACTTCCCTTAATTTGATTTGTTCCCCCTTCTAAGTAGGACTCTTTCATCTTCCTTCTTCTTGAGCTTCATGTGATCCATGAGTTGTATCGTGGGTATTCCATGCTCTTTGCCTAATATTCACTTACCAGTGAGTACATACCACGTGTGTTCTTTTGTGACTGTGGTAACTTACTCAGGATGTTATTTTCTAGATTTGCCTGCAAATTTCCTGAAATGATTGTTTTAATAGATGAGTAGCATTACAACGTGTAAATGTACCACATTTTCTGTATCCATTCCTCTGTTGATGGACATCTGGGTTGCTTCCAGCTTCTGGCTATTATAAATATGGCTGCTATGAACATTAGTCGAGCATGTGTCCTTATTACATGATGGAGAATCTTACCAGGAGTGATATTGCTGGTTCCTCAGATAGTACTATGTCCAATTTTCTGAGGAAACACCAAACTGATTTCTAGAGGGGGTTGTACCAGCTTGCAATCCCACCAGCAATGGAGGAGTGCTCCTCTTTCTCCATATCCTTGCCAGCATCTGCTGTCACCTGAGTTTTTGATCTTAGCGATTCTGACTGGTGTGAGGTGGACTCTCAGGGTGGTTTTTATTTACATTTCTCTGATGACTAGGTGCTTATCAGCCATTTTAGTTTCCTCAGTTGAGCTCTGTTCCTCATTTTTTTGATAGGGTTATATGGTTCTCTGGAGTTTAACTTTTTTAGTTCTTTGTATATATTGAATATTTGCCCTCTATTGGATGAACAGTTGGTAAAGATCTTTATTTTCAAAATAGATTCCTCTGATATTACAGTGTCAAAGACCATTAAAGATGTGATTAAAAAAAAACCAATAACTACTTTGAATATACAAGTCTTGCATTCAGAAAGGAGTTTTGGGAAAGTGATTTTTTCTAATCAGAGGAACAGTTATATATGGAGTTTGATAAGAAATAGTTAATATGACATTTGTTACTTAAATTAGAAATCTCCAAAAGAAACAGTAAGAAGTTTCATGTTTTCTTCAAACTATTTTGCCTGTATTTTACATTAGTGTATATGTGTGTTTTGCCTGCTAATATGTCTGTATTCTATATGCATGCTGTGACTGTAGAGGCCAAAAGAAGGTGTCAGATTTCCCTAGTACTGGAGTGACTAAGGATCAGCTGGGACTGGAAAATGGATACTCTGGAAGAGCAGCTAATGCTCTTCACCTCTGAGCCACATCTTCCACCCTCTCCAATGTGTTTTTAGACAAGATAGCATCCATCATTGACTTTTATGTCCCATCTTGAAAGCTGATCTATAGTCAGAATTGTTAACTTATTTAAGCTTGAAGAAAAGGGAACAATATTATATTCATATCCTTCATGAAATTCCAAATCTATGTTTAGGGAAAAAATACTTCTGGGGAAAGAATCAGAATAGAAGAAAGGAAGTGAAATTGAAAGCTAGGAAAGAAGTAGGAAGAAATGAAAAACCTTCATCAACTCAAGGAAAATTGTTCTGCTATGAGAAAAATCAGAAAGTTAGGAATACTGAAATATTTGAAGAATTAGAAAAAGAATTAAACCAATGACTGCCAAACTTTATTTTGGCAAGGTTTGATTGTTTTTGTAGTATGTAATGTCTTCCTCCTTTTTTTTTATGTCAGGTGAAGAGGTAAGTAGCTGGATGACCCCTGCCTCAAGAAAGTTTCTTCCTTCTAACCTACAGTTAACATTTCCAAAATAAGCACTATTGTTTCCTCAATTTGTGATATTTGAAATCTGGTATTAAGTAAATTGTTAAGAAATCCGTTTACAAAGCTATTATCTGGCCTCAATCTTCTTTAATTTTAACATATAAATCTATCATGTATCATCTATCTATCTATCTATCTATCTATCTATCTATCTATCTATCTATCTATCTATCTATCACGTGTGTGTGTGTGTGTGTGTGTGTGTGTGTGTGTGTAGTATGTTTTCCAGATTTCTTGCACCTTCTGCATCTTAAATTTATTTGTACAACCCTCATGTCTTTGTTACTGGAAACTATCCTGGAGGAGATATCTATGTTTCAATCTCTTAATTCATCTCAATACATTTGATCAACCTGATAGTGAACAATGTGTAGTTTGTCTACCAGACTCTTACAATGTGATAAATGGAGTACTTTGTGTAATAACTGCTCAAATGTATTACACTGATAATTGAAAGAAAATTTTTTAAAATAAGAAAACACAAACAATAAAAACTATAAGATTAACCAATTCTCAACTAAATATTGCATAATAAAAGTCCATGTATTGTCCATGCATAATTAATATTCTACATTGTCTCTGACCTGTGTAGTCTATGATATGTCTTAACGTCATTGCCTTGGCTTATCAATTTTCTCTACACATCTCTAAAGTAAGCTAATAGTACCGTCTCCATGCTGTTTGCTATTTATTAAATGTTTGAATTATTAAAGTCTTTATTTTTGTACTATTTGTGGTAATACCAGCACTCACATGTCCTTTGTCTTTTATAAAAGGCGCTGTTTCTTTTCTTCTCTTTTACAACCAATGCTTCTTTTGCTGAGTTAATATGTGTTTTAATAGGGATCTCATGTGATTTGAATGAGTTCTATTTATTGATATTTAAACACTTTATGCACTAATATAACCTGCAAATGAGTGGATATGGTATCGATCTCCACTGGATTACATAAATCCCCACAAGATGTATTAGGAGACTTTAGTTATACCACAAGGAAAAACATCTCTAAAAGTGTTAAGAGCAGTTCTTGCCTTCATCATAGTTATACCGACGTAATAAAGTTTGTACCCCTGATGTCAGTGGTTGTTTCAAAACTATACCCCCAGTATGATCCAAGGGACAGAACCAGTATTGTATTTGCGTTTGTGTACAATCCAAACTAAATTTAGATCTGCAAAAATACCAATATCCAACCAATTGGCTATTTCATGGTAATAATACAAGAATTCCTAAATTTTCTTGCATGCATAATGAAGAATCTCCCATGGCATTTAAGTAATTTTCACCCTTTAAATAAGGTTTCACAGGTACTATAAAATTGACAAGATCTGTTAACAATTAGTATAGAGTATTGCAGACTCAAGAAGTTTCAAGCAAACTCTAAGCATTTAAGTTAGAAGGCACAGGTTAATGCAAAGCAGTTCCTAAAGTTGAAAAAAATTGGTTGGTTATTAGTTTGCAACTATCAGAGTTTCATTTCATAAACCTTAGGAAAGTTCTAGTCTTTGGTTTCTAACTGGTTAATGGGTCTATTGGCCTAGAAATACAGTTCCAGAATAAGGTGAATGTTAAGTGACTTTCCCAGCACTGATTTTAAGGTCAGCATGGACTTTGAGTCATTAATAAAAATAATAATGAATCACAGTTTATAGGTATCACCTTATTTGTTCAATGATGTCAACAAATAAACATGTGTGTGTGTGCATTTGTGTGTGTGTGTGTGTGTGTGTGTGTGTGTGTGTGTGAGTGCGCGCGCGCGCACTCGGACAGGCAGGCATGCCCACACTGGCACAGGGGTGGGGATAGGAGGTAATGGCTTCAAGATGCAATGGAAATTCCAGGAATAATGAAACTAATTTGATCCAAGTAACAATCAGGTTATATTATTTAGCCTCCCATGATTGCCTGTTGCCCTGAATCCAGCCTTTCTATATATGGAGTAATCATTCCTTCTTCCATATTTTGTTTCTTTCACTAAGCCAGACACACTTCATGACTAGGACTAGCTTAAGCTAAAAATCCTAGTTTTATTGTGGGAGGACAGCCACCACTGAAGGAATATGTATGGCCCAAAGAGTTCCAGAAGTGAACACAAGACAGTCATGGGAAAACCATGAGGTGCATCATCTGAGATAATACATGCTATCAGAATGCAGGCATCAAAGCTAACTTTCACTGTACCTATAGTAGTTCTGCTGTTGTGAACTTTGTAACTCTAACTGCAGTTAACTCATTCGGCTAAAAATATATCAATTAACAATAAAAATGAATGAGATTTCCTGTTCAACAGGAAACAGAGAAAGGTAGAAAGCTGATGAGTAATTTATATTTCAGTGATCCTTTTCTTTTGGAAAATTTGTGGATTGTAAGGGAATGGACATTACTCTTTCCATCCAGATATACAACTTTATACAAATGTTGCTTAGTATAGACTGTGAACTCACTAAACTCATCACAGACTGACAGATTCTTGGACAATTTGAAAAGCGTATCTATTTTCAATTCTCTACCCAACCAAATTCTTATAGGCTGTCTGCAAATAAACACACACACACACACACACACACACACACACACACACACACACACGGACACAGACAAAACCTATACACACACACACATACACACACACACACACACACACAGGGACACAGACAAAATACACACACACACACACACACACACACACACACACACACACACACACACTCCTCACACAGCATTTCTTTTTTTCCTTTCTTTCTCCTTTGAATAGATATTTTATTTCATTTTAATGGTCATGTCTTGGACCAAGCAGGCAAATCTTCCTCACTGATGAGGTCTCCACTTAACTTGTCTCTGTCATCAGTCTGACCTTGGAGCTTTCTCTAGTGCCATTATACCCTGGGCACTGTCTTATTTTCATACAGCAGCCCCTTCTGCTTGATCCCACTTCATCTACTTCACGGACACAGGCATTTGTTGGGCTTATTAGCTCAGCAGGAGCCTTATCATATTTTGTATCTGAGGCTGTTGGAGATGTCAGGAGATGGAAATGCCATGTAGCTTTTTATCCTCCTTTCTTTCTCTTTCTCCTGGAGCCCAATGCTACATTTGGATTCAGAGCTTCTCCTACACTCGCTCCTGAGACCTCTTTAAATATGACTAGCTTTTGCCATCTGTACCAATAATGCTGCAAAGGCTTAGCCATGATTAGGCTGTCAAAATTTATTAAGTTAAAAAGTATCAAAGTTCCTTGCTGTAACCCCAGACCTTTTAAGAGTTTCCCTTCTTCAGAATCCCTTCCTTCCACCTCTCTAACATTACAGTCAATGTGCTCCACTTGACCTTGACCAACATCTACACCTAGCGAACACTAATGAATTTAGACCAATTCATCTCCAAGTTCCAAATTTAATCAAGCTGGCATCCCAGAGAAAGTAGTCCAAAATTAACTCCTAGCATTTTATATAATCTGTAAATTTTCAAACATTTCACTGGATAGGCTGTTGCTATGTTTTATGTTTCAGTTTTTCTTAAGACACATTGGCTAACTTTCAGTGCCAATGTATTTAGTTTGTAATAATCAATGCTTGTATGTATCTTTAATATTGAAAATGTACAGAAACTAAGCAAAAAACCACTGCTATGTAATAACCTTACATAAAATGAAATACTGTGGAAAATTTATCTCATCATTTATATTGTTTTTCAGTAAGACAAACAATTATTGTAGTTACTTTAGTACATGTGCAGATGCTTAGTTATATGTGATTATTGAAAAATTATAATTTGACCATCACTTTACATAAATTAATAATGTCATTTTATAAGATATTACTGTATATTTTAGTATTGATTAAATCTCTAAAATGTCAGAAATTCATGTGGCCTTCTCAAAGAGTTGAATAGTTCTTACATTTTCATTTAAAACATAATTCATTTTTACCAGCTTAAATACCATTAATTTGTTTTTATATCTTTATAAAAGTCTTCAAATATTTTTAGACAATATATTTCTTCAAGTGTGTGTCAACAAATAAAAATAGTGTAAGCATGAACTCAATGTCTCTGGTTCCTATAAACATAGAGGAGCATATGTCCTTATTATATGTTGGAGTATCTTCTGGGTATATGTCCAGAAGTGGAATAGCTGGGGCCTCAGGTAGTACTATGTCCAGTATTCTGAGGAACCACCAGATTGATTTTCAGAGGGGTTGTAACCAGCTTGCAATCCCACCAGCAATGAAGGAGTGTTCCTCTTTCTCCACGTTCTCACCAGCATCTGCTGTCACCCAAGTGTTTCATCTGAGCCATTCTGACTGGTGTGAGGTGGAATCTCAGGGTGGTTTTTATTTTTATTTCCCTGATGACTAAGGATAAGGAACATTTCTTTAGGTTCTTCTCAGCCATTAAAGTTTCCTTACTTGAGAATTCTCTGGTTAGCTCTATTTCTCATTTTTTAATTAGGGTTATTTGGTTCTCTGGAGTCTAACTTCTTGAGTTCTTTGTATATTTCAGATATTAGCCTTCTATTGGATGTAGATTTGGTAAAGATCTTTTCTCAATCTGTTGTGTACCATTTTGTCCTATTGACAGTGTCCTTTGCCTTACAGAAGCTTTGTAATTTCATGAGGTCCCATTTGTCAATTCTTGATATTAGAGCATAAGCTACTGTGTTGTGTTCAGGAACTTTTCCCCTGTGCCCATGTATTTGAGACTTTTCCCACTTTCTCTTCTATTAGACTTAAGTGTATCTGGTTTTATGTGGAGGTCCTTGATCCTCTCAGACTTGAGCTTTGTACAGGGAGATAAGAATGGATCAATTTGCATTCTTGTACATGTTGACTGCCAGTTGAACTCAGCACCAGTTGTTGAAAATGCTGTCTTTTTTCCACTGAATGGTTTTAGTTCCTTTGTCAAATATCAAGTAACAATAGGTGTGTGGGCTCTTTTCTGGGTCTTCAATTCTATTCCATTGATCTACCTGCCTGTCACTGTACCAATACCATACAGTTTTTATCACTATTGCTCAGCTTCAGTTCAGGAATGGTGATTCCCCCAGAGGTTCTTTTATTGTTGAGAATAGTTTTCTCTATCCTGGGTTTTTTTTGTTATTCCAAATGAATTTGAGAATTGCTCTTTCAACTCTGAAGAACTGAGTTGGAATTTTGATGGGGATTGCATTGATTCTGTAGATTGTTTTCAGCAAGGTGGCCATTTTTACTCTATTAATCAGGCTGATCCACAAGCATAAGAGATCTTCCAGTCTTCTGAGGATGGAAGCGGGGGAATACCCTCATTGAAGCAGGGGGCGTGGGAATGGGATAGGGGGTTTCCTAAGGGGAGACCTGGAAAGGGGAAAACATTTGAAATAAAAAAAAGAAAGAAACATTAAAAACTGGTAGCCAGTGGGGTGTGGGGATAGAAAAAGGAACATAAATTAATTTCCTTGCATATTAGTGGTGTGGATAGATTACTCAAGTACATATATAAATATTTCATATATATTAAACATATATTTATACGTACATGAGAGAAATATTGAGAGAGGAAAATGAAATGATTATGTATTTCTGTAAAGAAGATCTGATCCGTTTTGGCATAAAATTTATAAAACTATCAAGTATTTCCAATGTATATTCAATTAGCATTATTTGTATTCCTGTTAGAACATCACAGTCTTTTCCAATAACAAGTGAATGTACAGTATATTTATTTTCTTTATTTTATCTCGATGTCTCTTCTGGCTTCCTTTTTTCCCCTCAGAAATATATTCTAATATGGAACAAAGGAAATCAAATAAAATGAGGCTGCTGGGAAAAAAATGTTTCTGGTTTACTTCCGATATATCTATAATGCTGATGTTATACTTGAAAGTGGAAGCACAAACCATAAATTAGAAAAATCTTTCATCTTCAAAATAATCTGCACTGTGAAAAAAATAAAAATAAACCCAAATCATTACATTTTTCTGACTTTGTTTCTATAAGCAAATCCATAGTTTAAGTGTACTGTACCACTGGATATTATGTTTTAAGTGTATGTGTGTAGTTATCCTGGGCTATAGTAAACATAGATGCATCTAAAATGTTTTTCTGATAGTTACTTTTTTAAAAATCAAAGGAAATTAAAACCAGACTGTATTCAAGGATGAAATTTTAAAATATATCATTCTAAGAAGATACTTTCAAATTTACTATAGAATGAACAGTTTTGACCTCACATGTTTAATTATTCTTCACACAGGGATCAAACATTTGTGTATGCATAGCATCAGAGCTTTTATATCTGCATAAACATCGTTACAGTATGGTTTGAATCACATTTTGTCCAAAATGTCATGCTCTTTTTCATGATGGAAAATTATTTTATAGCCTACCTGGAAACCATGACATATCTAACTATTAATATAAACCATAACACAGATAACTATAAACCTGCCTAAATATAACAAGCATAGCTTTTACATTTTGTATGGCAGAACTTTGGTCATTTGGAAACTATTGAAAGACATGGAAGTTTCAATTATATTTATTACATGACATAGTCAAAAATAATTTTTTCAAACAGACTTTTTGGAGATAAATGTAAAATTAAAAGAAGGGAATCATGTTTTTAAAAATTGTTAAGTCCTCTCACCCATTTTATAAGTTAAATTTCACTTGTAACTAGACAATATTATTTGGCCAAGCCCACTCAGTCAACAGGTTCTCCAGAGCAAGAGTGAGGGTTAATAAGAAAAAAGGCATTTAGACAACATTGTAGCATGACCCCAGTCAGTTCTGAGACTGAAGACAGATTTAAATTTTCTAAATCTGCTTTTATATCATTTTAGTTAGATACAACTATTAAGGGCCGAGCAGTACAATAAGGAACTAGCAAGGCACTTAACAAGGTCCTAGGATTACTTCCATGACAGTTGTTTCCAAGGGCTTGTCAGAATGACCAAAATATCTGAGCCTATTTCCTTGTACAAAGCCCAAAATCTTGCCTGAAGCCTACTTCTTTTGTTCCACCCTAAGATTACAATTCCTGCCTGAACCTACTTCCCTATTATAGCCTAAAGTTAGATTCTCGTCTGAAGCCCATTTCCTTGTCCACGGCCAATGTGAGATTCCTGCCAAGCAAGCCCCAAAGGCTCTCTACAATTATTTTCCTTTTTATTCAGAAATGTAAATATTGGAATTTTTATTGCATATTTTCTTTATTTACATTTCAAATGATTTCTCCTTTCCTGGTCTCCCCCCCCCCCCAACCTCGTGTCCCATTCTCACTCCCCCTGCTTCAGTGAGGGTGTTCTCCCACCCTCCCACTCCTGCCTCCTCGCCTTCGCATGCATTCCTCTGCACTGGCTCATGGAGCCTTCACAGGACCAAGGGCCTTTTCTTTTGTTGATACCCTTCAAGGCCATCCATCCTCTGCTACATATGAGGCTGGAGCCATAGGTCCCTCCATGTGTACTCCTTGGTTGGTGGTTTAGTCCCTGGGAGCTGGGGAGGAAGGTTGTTGGTTGATATTGTTGTTCTTCCTATGGGGTTGCTAACCCCGTCAGCTCTCTACTCTACTGGGGACCCTGTGCTCAGTCCAATGGTTGGTTGTGAGCATCTGCTTCTGTATTAGTCAGGCTCTAGCAGAGCCTCTCAGGAGACAGCTATATAAGCTTCTGTCAGCATGTACTTTTTGGCATCCACAATAACGTCTGTGTTTGGTGATTGTATATGGGATGGATCCCGAGGTGGGGCAGTCTCTGGATGGCATTTCCTTCAGTCTCTGCTCCACACTTTGTCTCCTTATTAGCTACCATGTGTGATTTCTTCCCTTTTCTAAGAAGGACCAAAGCACCCACACCTTGGTCTTTCTTCTTCTTGAGCTTCATGTTGTCTGTGAATTGTATCTCGGGTATTCTGAGCTTTAGGGGTCATATCCACTTATACAATCATCCATTTTATTTCTGTAAATTAATAGATTTAACTAAAACTGGAATAGTCTGATTATTTCCTGTAGATACTGCTATAAAATATCTCTTGCATTATTCATAGCTAAACAAGTACTTCTAGAGTCAGGTTTATTCTCATATAAATAAGTTTAGTTTAAGAGCTTTTATTGACCGAATTTGAAGAATTAAAGAATGCAAAAAATAAATTTTGAGAGAGAGAGAGAGGGAGGGAGGGAGAGAGAGAGAGAGAGAGAGAGAGAGAGAGAGAGAGAGAGAGAGAACAACCATATGGAGCCCTAGTGTTGGACCTGGATTAAAAATAAAATCATTCAAAAATCCTCTGTTGTGAATTCTCAGTTTAGTTCTATACACCATTTTTTGAATATATTCTTTGGGTTTTTGGTGGTTAGCTTCTTGAGTTCTTTCTAAATTTTGGATATTAACCCTCTATTGGATGTGGGGTTAGTGAAGATTTTTTCCCAATCTGTAGGTTGCTGATTTGTCCTATTGACAGTGTCCTTTGATGTAGAGAAGCTTTCCAGTTTCATGAGGTCCCATTTGTCAATTCTTGATCTTAGAGTGTGAGCCATTGGAGTTCTTTTTAAGAAATTTTACCCTGTGCTAATGAGTTCAAGGTTCTTTCCCCTTTTCTATGCATTCCATGTATCTAGTTTTATGTTGAGGCCCTCGATCTACTTGGACTTGAGCTTTGTGCAAGGTGAAAAATATGGGTCTATTTTCATTTTTCTACATACAGACAGCCAGTTAGACCATTTATTCAAGATGCTTTCTCTTTTCCATTGTATATTTTTGGCATCTTTGTCAAAGATCAAGTGTCTGTAAGTGTGTGGTTTTATTTTGGGGTCTTCAATTCTATTACTTTGCTCAACATTTCTGTCTGTGTACCATGGAGTTTTTTTTGTTTTGTTTTGTTTTGTTTTGTTTTGTTTAATCACTATTGCTCTTTAGTAAAGCTTGAGGTCAGAGAAGGTGATTCCCACAGCAGTCCTTTTAATGTTAAGAATTATTTTCACTATTCTTGGTTTTTAGCCTTTCCAGATGAACTTGAGAATTGCTTTTTCCACGTGTTTGAAAAATTGTGTTGGGATTTTGATGGAGATTACATTGAATCTGTAGATTGCCTTTTGTAGGATGGTCTTTTTTACTATATTAATTTTGCCAATCCATGAGCACGGGAAACCTCTCCATTTTCTGAGATCTTTTTCAGTTTCTTTCTTGAGAGACATGTAGTTATTGTCATACAGGCCTTTTACTTGTTCAGTCAGAGTTATCCCAAGATATTTTATATTATGCGTGGCTATTGTGAAGGGAGTTGTTTCCCTAATTTCTTTCTCAGCTTGTTTATCATTTGTACAAAGGAAGGCTACTGATTTGAGTTAATTTTATATCCAGCCACTTTGCTGAAGTTGTCTATCAGCTGTAGAAGTTCCTTGGTAGAGTTTTAGAGTCGCTTAAGTATACTAACATATCATCTCCAAATGGTGATGCCTTTATTTTTCTTTGCCAATTTGTATCCCCTTGATGACTTGTTGTTGTCTTATTGTTCTAGCTAGTACTTTGATTTACTATACTGAATAGATATGGGGAGGGTGGGCATCATTGTTTTGTCCCCAGTTTCAGTGGGATTGCTTCAAGTATGGCTCCATTTAATTTGATATTGGCTCTTGGTTTTCAGTAAATTGCTTTTATTATGTTTAGGTAGGAGCCTTGAATTCCTGATCTCTCTAGTACTTTTAACATGAAGGTGTGTTATATTTTGTCAAATGATTTTTCTTCATCTAAGGATATGATCATGTGATTTTTTTTCTTTGAGTTTGTTTATACAGTGGATTTAGTTAATGGAATTTTGTATATCGAACCAAACTTACATCCTAGGATGCAAGTTTAAACCTGGGATGAAGCTGAAACCAAGAATTCACAACAGAGGAATCTTGAATGGATGAAAAGCAGCTACAGAAATGGACAAAGTCCTTAGTGATCAGAGAAGTGCAACTCAAAATGACCCTGAGATTCCACCTTATACCAGTCAGAATGGCACAGCAGAGGACTAGTTGGTCTGGGTTCAGTCAGAGAAGATGCACCTAACCCTCAAGAGACTGGAGGCCCCAGTGAGTTTAAAGGTCAGGTAGGGTTGAGAGTAGGGTTGGGGAGAAGGTATGAGATGTGGAACAGTCAGAGGGTGGAGGGGAGGGGGACTAACATCTGGAGTGTAAAAAACTAATAAATAAATAAATAATTTAAAAATGAATAAAATCAATCTGCTGTCCCAATTGCATTAGTTTATTCAAATATGGTATTGTTTTATATAATTAAATAGAAATATAATAACAAAGATGATGATAGACTTTTCTACTATTTCTTTTCAATGTTTTCTTAATCTGCTAGCCTTAGGGTGTAAAGATTATTGATCTGGTAGAATGAGACAGTTTTCATTTATAATGTATTCAGGTGTTGTATTAAAGCCACAACTCACCTGTAATTGGTAGAAACATCCTAAAATGCCTGATGAATTATGAAAGATAGACCAGGGATGATACATACAACAGGTTTTTCTATGTAGGAAAATGTCTTACTTGGGCATTTGCTTGTTTAATATACACTCTTGATCAATTTGCATTCTTCTACATGTTGACCACCTGTTGAACCAGCACCATTTGTTGAAAATACTGTCTTCTTTCCACTGAATGGTTTTAGCTCCCTTGTCAAAGTTCAAGTGACCATAGGTGTGTGGGTTCATTCCTGGGTCTTCAATCCTATTCCATTGATCTACCTGTCTGTCATTGTACCAATACCATGAAGTATTATTTTTTTTTATTACTATTGCTCTGTAGTACATCTTGAGGTCCTGGATGCTGATTCCCCAGAAGTTCTTTTATTGTTGTGAATAGTTTTCACTATACTGGGCTTTTTGTTATTCCAGATGACAATCGAATACATGGGGAGGGGGAACGTTCCTGAACATAACAATGGCTTATGCTCTAAGATCAAGAATGAACAAATGGGACCTCATAAAATTGCAAAGCTTCTGTAAGGCAAAAGACACTGTCAATAGGACAAAATGGCAACCAACAAATCGGAAAAAGATCTTTACCAATCTCACAACTTGTAGAGGGATAATATCCAATATATACAAAGAACTTAAGAAGGTAGACTCCAGAGAACCAAATAACCCTATTTAAAAAAGGGGGGAACAGAGTTAAACAGAGAATTCATAACTGAGGAAACTCAAATGGCTGAGAAGTGTGGAGAGCCCCTGGACCGCACCCTGAGATGGCGCCAGGTTCCGCTCCTTGCTGGAACGCTAGAGTGATAAACAACTCCTTATTTGGCTGTGCTTGTTTGCATGGCTTGCTTCCGCCTTTGGTAACCTATCTGCATGCACCATGTGGCCTACCGAGATAGGCTCAGGATGGACTATTTAAGGGCTAAGGGAGGTGCCCGAGGAGTCAGTCAGTCAGTCAGTCAGTCAGTCAGTCAGTCTGAAGATTATTCAAGGTTCCTGAATAAACTGTTTAAAGAAGAGCTTGCTGTCTGAGATGGTCGAGACAGAGAAGAACCTAAAGAAATGTTCCATATCCTTAGTCATCAGGGAAACACAAATCAAATGACCCTAAGATTCCACCTCACACCAGTCAGAATGGCTAAGATCAAAAACTCAGTTGACAGCAGATGCTGGCAAGGATGTGGAGAAAGAGGAACCCTCCTCCATTGCTGGTGGGATTGAAAACTGGTACAACCCCTCTGGAAATCAATCTGATGGATCCTTAGAAAATTAGACATAGCTCAGAGCTCCCAGGGACCCAACCACCAATCAAGGACTATACATGATGGGACTGAATGCTCTGGCAGCATGTGTATAGTAGAGGATCGCAAATTCGATCATCTATAGGAGTAAAGGACCTTGGCCTTGTGAAGGTTTTGTGCCCCAGTGTAGGGGAATGCCAGGGCCAATAAGTGGGAGAGGGTGAGGTGGCAGGCATGGGAAGGGGGGAGGCAAAAGGGGTTTGTTCTTGTTGTTTTTGTTTGTTTGTTTGTTTGTTTGTTTTTTGGAGGGGAAACTGGGAAAGGAGAAATTTACATGTAAATAAAGAAAATATCTAAAAAAAATAAAGATGATAGAAATGAAAAAAAAAAAAAAAGAAAATTAGACATAGTACTACTTGAGGACCCAGCTATACCACACATGGGCATATACCCAGAAAATACTCCAACATGTAATAAGAACACTGTAAGGAGCAGGTCTTTAGCAAGACCCACTCCACCTTGTAATAGGAAATGTTTGAAAGTTGTTTTGAGATAAGTTGTTTGCAGTGAGCTGTTTTGATATATTAGTTATCTAGAATAATATATAGATGTTTTGCTAAAATTTTCCATAAGGAAAGTAAACAACTTGAATAGATAACCAGACGCGAGTGGTTATCTGAACCCTGCTTCAGAGTGACGTCAAAAATAGCTTAAAAAAGACAGCATGGAGGTGAATTGTCATCTCCATCTCAGTAGCCATGGCTGCTGATGTGAACCTCCTGAACTCTCAAAACTCTGCCACAACAACCAGAAACCATCTGAGACCACCAGAATCTCCAAAGTCAAGCTCAGACTACGTGGTCAAAATCTAACTCTCCAGAATCCCTGGCTGACAGCACAGCCTGCTTGCTGCCTGAGAACACCACCTTCCAGCTGAGAGATAGCTGAGCTACTTTCACTTCGGGAACGCCACGCCCTGCATCAGAGATAGCTGAGCCTGCTTCAAGGGACACTGTCAGGTCGTATTTACTCCAATAGGCAGAAAAGTGAAACTGTAATATGCAGTAAAGTGAAATGTTTAGCTATTTTATTGCCTTAGCCTTTATTCTCTTTGCTCTGATGTTAATCTTATATGCTGTGTGTAGTTGTATTGGACACTGACATAAAGCATTCAAACCCTAAACAATGTATTCAGTCCTCTCTTACCATTCATGAGGTAATTTCTCTTGGTGGAATCCAGTATTCGAGTGCCTGAGTGAAGGATCTGTCACCCTCCTTCCCAGCAGGGGTTAAGCCCCTCAGTTCCTACTCTTGACAAACACATACTCTACAATGTTTATAGCAGCAATATTTATAATAGCCAGAAGCTTGAAGCAACCCAGATGTATCTCAATAGAGGAATGGATACAGAAAATGTGGTACATTTACACAATGAAATATTACTCAGCCATTAAAAACAGTGACTTCATGAAGTTATTAGGCAAATGAATGGAATTAGAAAATATCATACTAAGTGATATAACCCAATCACAAAAGAACACACATGGTATGCACTCACTGATAGTTGGATATTAGCCCAGAAGTTTGGAATACCCAAGATACAATTCACAGACCACATGAAGCTCAAGAAGAAGGAAGACCAAAGTGTGGATACTTCAACTCTTCTTAGAAGGGAGATCAAAATACCCATGGGAGGAGATACAGAGACAAAGATTGGAGCAAAGACTGAAGGATAGGCAATCCAGTCATTATCCCACCTGGGGATCCATCCCATATACAGTTACCAAACCCACACACTATTATGGATGCCAACAAGTGCTTGCTGACAGGAGCCTAATATAGCTGTCTCCTGAGAGGCTCTGCCAGTGCCTGACAAATACAGAAGTGGATGCTCACAGCCATCCATTGGATTGAGCACAGGGTCCCCAATGAAGGAGCTAGAGAAAGAACCCAAGGAGCTGAAGCAGTCTGCAGCCCCATAAGAGGAACAACAATATGAACCAAACAGTACCCATGGAACTCCCAGGGACTAAACCACCAACCAAAGAGTACATATAATGGGATTCATTGCTCCAGCTGTATATGTAGCAGAGGATGACCCTGTGGGACATTAGTGATAGGAGAAGCCCTTGGTCTTGTGAAAGCTTAATGCCCCAGTGTAGCTGAATTCCAGGACAGGGAAATGGGAGTGGGTGGGTTAGTGAGCAGGGGTAGGAGGGATGGGATAGGGAGCTTTTGGAGGGGTAATTAAGAAAGGGGATAAAATTTGAAATGTAAATACAGAAAGTATCTAAACAAACAAACAAACAAAAACATTGACTTTATGAACTTTGCAGGTAAATGAATGGAATTTAAGAATATCATGCTGAGTGAGCTGACTCATTCACAAAGGGATAAACACAGTATACACTCACTGATAAGTTGATATTAGCCCAAAATTTCAGAATATCCAAGATTCAATTTACAGACCATATGAAGTCTAAGAAGAAGGAAGATTAAAATGTGTATGCTTCAGTGCTTTTAATAAGCATGAACAAAATATACACAGGAGAAAATATGGAGACAAGGTGTGGAGCAGACCGAAGGAAAGGCCATCCAGAGACTGCCTCACCTGGGGATCCATCCCATATACAGCCACCATACCAGGACATTATTGTGGAAGCTGGGAAGTGCTTGCTGATAGAAGCCTGATATGGCTGTCTCCTGAAAGGCTCTGCCAGAGCCTGGCAAATATAGAGGAGGAAGCTCACAGACAACTATTGGACTGAGCTCGGTGGTCCCCAGTGGAGGAGTTGGAGAAGGGACTGAAGGAGCTGAGGGGGTTTGCAGCCCCATGGAGGGAACAACAGTGTCAACACTCCAGACTCCCCTGGAACTCCTGGGGACTGGACCACCAACGAAAGAATACACATGGAGAGAACCATAGCACTGGGCAAATATGTGGCAGAAGATGATCTTGTACATCAGTGGGAGGAGAGGCCCTTGAGCCTGAGGGTGTTTAATGCCCCAATGTAGGGGGAATGCCAGTGTGGGAGGATGGGAGTTGATGGGTGTGAGAGCACCCTCATAGAGTCAGGGGGATGGAGGATGAGATAGGAGTCTCCTGAAGGGGAGACCTGGAAAGAGGAAAACATTTGAAATTTAAATAAAGAAAATAACCAAGAAAAACAATATTCACTATGAAGCCGTGTAGAACTGAATCAGAACATACTGGTAGAGAATTCCTGGCAGGTGTTCGTTTATATGAACACATTACTTTAACACCCCTTTTTCTTTTGTTGTTCTTGTTTGGTTTTGGTCTATTGGTGACACACAAGTGGAAAATTCAAAATGATTCCTGTGGATCTGTTTCAGAATGAAGGTGACGTGTGAAAATGTCTCCATAATGTTCATATTAAAATTGTAGCTGTTGGGGCCATATTTTATTGCTTATAAAATGGCAATATAGCTTTCTAAATTTATATTAAGTTTTGGCATAACCTATCTAATCATAAGTAGTTCCAACAGTTAGGCTGAACTCTATTCAGGTCTTGTCTCCCCCTCTTGTTTTTATCAAGTCTCTAAGTTGAGTGTCATTTTATGTAAACTCAGCATACAGTGTGTCACTTTAGCCTGGCCTGTACATTAGATGCTTTTATCATTGACATTCAGGAACATTTTTCTTCAGCACTGGGGATCAAACGCAGAGGTCATTCATACTGGCCTCATGCTCATGGGCAGTTCAGTCTATTTCTTTTTTTAACTGTCTTTTTGGCTCACTGTCTTATAAGCAGTACAGCACAGGAATCCAGTTAATGTTTGTCGATAAACTGAAGGAAAACCATATTACTTCAGACGTAAGAGTGAAATGATGTGTTTGAGGTGGTCAGGAAGGGAGAAGCCCAGAAGATCACAATCATGTCTCCCCACTCTAAATTGCCTAGTTTTATTGCTGCATACTCTGTGAGGAACATAACTATAACCTGTCTTCCTATTTCAGAGGACTGTGTTACTACTTTCCAATTTCTTTTTATCTTTCCCAATCTTTTTGCTGCCTACAATTTTCATCTCAAGTATGCAGTTTTTAGTCTCAAATTCTTAGCATAGTAGAATATCTAGAAACATTTCAAAGAAGTCCATACGTGTAACCTAAGAAGTAGTATAAATCATAGCAAAGTCATATACAATACAGACTTGCTTCAAACAACACCATAAGAAACGTACAAAATAACTACTTTTATGTAATGTACCCTCCCCCCAAAAGAATTATGGAATAGCTTCTACTTGGTTCATCAACTGCAAATACCAAAAGCGAGCATGTTATTTCACACTTTTTAAGAATGTAAAGAACTGTCCCTGGAACCCCATATTCAGAACCATGACTCCAAAGAGGATAAGAAGAGTCATAAATCTACTACAGAAGCATAATGTCACTCTGGGAGTCTCTGATGAAAAAGTGTGCCATAGATACAAATGACAACATAGCCAAAACCAAACAAACAAGACAAGACCACCCAGCAGGGGTGAAAAGAGCAAGGTGTTTTTACATCTCAGACATCACGATCTTCTTACATTGAGTACCTCTTTGATTGTCCTATGGTTTGTTTGAATAGAAATTATTTGTAACCTTCAGTACTTTTTTTTTGAAAAAAAATCTAAGCTTCATAGATACAAGAACATTATTCAAAATTATCATGTACAAAGAGATGAAGAGCTCTTTTGAAATTCTCAATATGTGATACACAATTTTTAAAGACTGTAGTCAGTTTTAGCAACAAAGCACCTATAACGCTGATTCCATCAAGCAGGGATTAAAGCATATGGAAGAAATATTTACTTTCTTTGTATAAGAAGGGTACAGAAATCTTGACTTAATCTTTCTGTTTGAAAAGGAAAAGCATTCATTTATGGTTATATTTTTTTTTACTCCAAGATGGGAAAGAGCAGGATATTGAGAAAAGGAGAAAGACTCAATGCTACATGTACAGTAAAAAGTGCTGTGGACAAAAATTAATAAAAAAGGTCACAGTTCAAATTAAACTGCCAGGCAATCTGTATGTGGCCTGCTCATTACATATTTATTGTTTCTTGACTATGGAAAAATGATCATCATCATCGTGGTTTTCACATGACTTCCAAAAATGAATACACATTATCTCTTGCATTATCTCAATAGAATAGGCTATGTTCTGTGCAGTTTCTAAAGTTCAAATGATAGAGTGTTCACTCAGCCCATCTGTCTTACCTACATCTCCCACGCCTCCTTGGCTGGAACAGAAGAAAGGGCAGATTATTTTTTACCTTTGGCAGTCTGGGAAACAAGCAATTGTTCCACAAGCACTGCCAATGTCATCTTACACTCCAGCAAGACACATTTAACACTCTCTTGCTATGGGGATAATGCTATGACTCCTGGGATTTTAACATCTGATGACCTACCACAAGGGGATTTATATCTGGTCTTCAACTTCACAAGAGGCTCCAAGTTTACATCTTGGAAAGGCTGCCTGGATTTCCACAGATGCGTATGGGGAATTTATTTACATGGATAGGTATTAAGTGCGCCTTCATTCCCTACTTATAACTGGATTTTTAAGTAGTTTAAAAAAACAAAAAAACAACAAAAGAAAACAAGACAAACCAAACAAATCAGAAAGCAAGCAAAAAAACTTGTAATTCTCCAAGCAGGAATCCCAAATGAAAGTGACAAATTAAATAAGATTGTATAGTAATTCTGTGTATGTTTTCATATGTTGTCTTTCCACCCAAATTGAAAACACACAGGTGTTCTGCAGTACACAGCTTGGGTCTGACATCCAGTTTTTGATGTTCAGGGTTAAATTTAAATCCACATGACCTGGTTAGCAATCTTCACAGTTGCACCGAGGCAGGACTAGCAAAGATTGATGGTTGTGATTGTGAGATTAATCCTGTAATGTTTACAAGACTCGCAAGCTGAAGTCTGGTTGGTCATATCATGCTACCCAGGAAAGGCTGTGTGGCTTGCCAGGGTAATTTCTTCTGATGCAGTAAATAACTAGGCATAATGAAAATACTCTGATGTATTCCACTGCCTGATTGATACTCTGCGTGTGATACGGTAAAAGCTGTGAACTTCCTATCACACATTTACATATACAAACCAGCAGAAGACTCATGATAATGTCAGCATCCCGCAGGAGCCCTGGGATGCTACACAATTTTATAGCAGTTATGAATTACAGTTGACCTTTCTGGCCTCTTATACCAGTATGCTAGACTTGAGCATATTGAAAGTCATCAGTCTGAAGCAGTCATTCTTTACATAATTATGGCTATTTGTGTGGGGGAGGGCAGTGTTTCTTCCATTGGTAAGAATTAGCATTAAGCTAGAGGACTGCTGTGACCCGCCTTATTCTTTGCTGTTTTATACACGTCCACAAGAGCAGGGAGAAAGATGTGGAAATGCTTCTGTCCGTTTTCAAAGTACAATCACACAAAAACAAAAATGCTCATTACTCTTTAAAAATCTTAGTCATTGGGAAAAAAAATCTGATGCTGGCAACTTAAATTGTGTGTGTGTGTGTGTGTGTGTATGTGTGTGTGTGTGTGTGTGTGTGTGTGTGTGTGTATAAGAACTTGAAACTAATTTTTCATTGCTCAGTAATATTTAAGGCAAATGTAGTTGATTAATTTTTTTGCCTGTGAATCACAAATAAAATGAGTGGGAAAGACCAATGAAGAATTTCAAGATTTAAATTAAACATTTAAAATCATATAGGTGTCTTTCTGAATGCAGTTCCATACTTTGTACTAAATATTTTAATAATCAAGCTTTTAGAACATCACTGACACAGGGATCCTTATTATCATTTGCATTTTAATGTCTTTAAAATTATTACACTAAGGGAAATGTTTTTGATACATTACAGCATTTCCTCTAAATGTGTGATTATGTTAATGAGTTTTCAATCAGTATCCTAGCCTGACACCATAAGAAAATTTATGCAAAGTTCATCCCCTGTCAGGGCCTTTAATCAGGACCATTTATTAGGACCCTGCCTTCTTTGATGGCTGATGCTGCCTTTATTAAATATACTGGCTTGGCCATCTGAAGAAAAGGACAATAAAAGGTTACTAGGGATGAAAGCATGAGTGCTATTTGCTCATGTTCTCTTTACAGACACTTCTTCAATAATTAAGGAAGGGCTTTCTTTCGCCTTTTAGGCTTTTGAAGTGCATATCAAACATAACAGTTCTTGTTTTTACAGAAAGCTTAATGTGTACTTTTTGTCTTAAACACAAGTAAACTAAGTCAGAGGTTGTAAGTACAGGAATAGACATATGTCTCTTTGTGTACATAAACATACATACCTACAAACATGAACACACACACATATGCATGTATATGTATATATACACTATTTTCTACAAAGAAAGGTCACACAATCCTGGTGAAATATATTATTTTGTTTCACTATGTTTTCCTACAGCAGTTAAATCACCTAGAAAAATGATTAAATTTGAATGTGAGGACACTCACATTTTTTAAAACTGTAGACATCATATTCCTTTTTAATTTAAAATGCAAACTTGAGCTTTGGGAATGCTGTGTTAATAGATCATGAACTGGACAAAATGTATTTTAGTTAAAATGTGTGTTATAGGACTTGAAATTTGCACTAGTGACTTAAATAATTGTTACCCTGTGCATAAACTTACAGAGGGGCAACACAGACATGAACAGTCTCATTTTCCTGTATTGCATGCAGACAAAAACAAAACAAACAGAAGCCCTAAGCTAAGCAGTATTGACAAGCTGGGATTTAGATACAAATTCAATATGAGAAAACAGATTCACTTCAATGAAATACAAATAAACAACACATTCTGTTTTAACATGTCTAAATAGGCAGGAGGTGACTGACAGGTCTGGGTCTCCTAGGAAAGCCATTAGTTGAGAACTTGATAGAAAAACATTTGATTTGAATGCACATGGCTTTTCCCCTCAGGGGGTGAGCTGAGTGGTATTGGGGAATTCACAGAAAATGCCTGCTGGGCTCTACCCTAGAAAATGAAATTTGTTCAGTTCTCTAATACTAACAAGTGTATAACTTTATCTTTAATTCAGAAAGCACAGTAATTATAGCAGTCTACTTATTACTCATTAACTTAGCCATTTTTCAATTTCATCCAGTTGGCCTTCCCTGAAAATTTTGCAAGCAGAATTTGTAGTATTTAGGTTTATATGTTTATTCTTTACATATTCACATCATTCTTAGGGTAATTGCTAAAACACTTGATTAAAAATATAATTGCTTATGACCTAAAACTTGATAGATGAGTTGGTTACATACCTATCAAATACTTTTATTCTTCAATCAGCATAGCTATTCATGTATATGTATTCAATTGTAAACACTGATGGTTAAGCCTATAAAATAATGCCTTGGATTGTTTCTCTTCAATAACGTATTACTGATATTTCTTATATTTTTCTTTTAAAACTAATCTTACGTGGGCATATGAGTGATTTCAATTTAAAATTTGTAAAATTAAAGTGAATTTTCTGCCCATGGTGCTTAGATCCAGAAATTCACAGTAGGGTTTAGTACTAGTCATGTGATAAATTAAAGGATTTGTTAACAAAATAATTACTATCTGAGTAAGCTCTGAGGTAACTACAGTTATGTAGGAGTAAAATAAATTTAAAGAAAATTTTTGACATCGTCATAGTGCTAAATGTTATGAAATGTTTCTAGTGTATTGCGTAACACAACAGAAATTTCCTCTGACAGTTGCTCCACCTTCCTCCCTTCACACAGACAATATCCCCCGCCAATAGTCCAACCAAATTAATCAAACACTTCCCTGTTAACAAAGATAATACTCCCATCATACACACATGCATACACACACACACATGCACACACACACACACACACACACACACACACACACACACACACACCAGTCCAGATGAATCAAACATTCTCTTCTGGTTTGAAGACAGAAAAACACAAAATGCATCTCTAAGCACATCAAAACAGCCTGAAACACGTCTTTGTTACTGCCTTCAATGTATTATTACGTGGAATTGGATCATTATTTCACGTATTTTGCAGTTCGGGATATGTACATCTTTAATCTTATCAAATAAAATATAGTAATGAGTGCAGAAAACATAGGAATATTAAAACTAATAAACATTGCTGGCAAGATATGTGTTTTTTGCATCAGGTTTTCCCCCATTTCACTCTGTGTATCTGGGCAAGCATTCAGAGTATTTCAAACTCTCTCTATATACAGGGAATGCATGTGCTCATGGCTTCTCTCTTCCTTCCCCCTTTCAATATGCTGGAGTCTTAGGAGGTGAACAATAAGAATGAGAATCATCTTCTGCACGCGGCAGCAGCAGTCCCATGGTTCCATCAGAGCCAATCACTTAGCATATCATTCATAATGTGAGCCTGTTTCCATCATCCCTGCCCTGTCAGTGGTATCTTTCTTCATTTTCTTCCACTACTCAGTTCCAAGAAAGTGGAACCACTGGATCATTTACTGTCCACAGCCTCAGCTGCCGATTTAAGGAATGATTTGTTATTTTCTATAATGTCATGTACAATTCTTTTTTTATTCCAATGCAAAGTTTAAGTTGGAGAAAAACCATAGATGATTTTGACAGTTGAAGGTTTGGCTGAGATTAAATTTATGTATATCCTTGAAGAGCTCTATATAGTTTTAAGCATTTTTAAAGGATTTAAGCAAGTAGTCTATGGTAAGTGGTTCTTGCTTTTTTCTTTCAACTGTACACTATAAGTGATCAGAACAAATGACCTAAGATAACTTAAAGCATAAGTTAAAGAAAATCTTTCTTATCACTGAAAATTGGTGACTCAAAAAAATCTATAATGAGAAGGAAAAACATTTTTTTTGCCATTTCCTGAACCATTTTTGTGGTTCCATTATGTCTAGCAAGGCTTCCTGAAGCCAAATTCATTATAATTTGTATTTTTCTGATTATTTTCACAGTAGACAGTGATGACTCATTGACTCAAAACTTAATCACTGGTGCCTATTAAATTTTGGTTTATATGAAGGTAGAACTGATTATCATAGTGAACGAAATACTTGTTTGGCCTATTCCCAGAGGACAAAAAGTCATTCTTCAAGGTGATGCATCTCATTTGAGGAATACATTAACAATTGAAGGCAGTTAAAAATACATGTGAACTCCCAGTGAGGCAAATCTGAGGTTCCCCACATGTATTTGCTAGCTGACTCTTGCCTCATTCAGGGAGGAAAGCTGTGATATGAGAGGCTGATTTCTGCAACACTGTAGACATTAATTTACAACTAGCATGTGACATGTGGTGCTTGTGTTCTTAGAAAATAGTAGTCTCTAGCAGTCTGAATATGTTCTGAGTGCTTTTGTCTATCTCTAATTCTATAGAAAAACATGTTGAGAGCCTAACTCTCCAATACATTAAAATATCTCTCAGTTTTTTACTATAATAAAGCTCTTATGTGGAAGATATACTATGACTTAAATAATATCAATATAAGGGTACAGGCACAGGTCCAAAAGATTACACAAAAATGCACGGTCTAAATTATTTAAGGAAAGCATTATTGGCCAAATGGAACAGGTTAAATAATGATTTTGTAAATTAGATTTGCATTCAAAATCAATTAGATAGGCCATAGTTTGAGGAATAACTCCACAGATGTTAGCTAATATCCTTTTCTTAATTTTCTTTTTTGATCCTAAAAGTCAGTATTTAAGACTACAATTATAATTCACTACAGAAAAATGAATTCACAATTCAAGCTTAACTATTGCTTATATCCTTAAGCTTAACTATCTGGTATCTATTGCTTATAAACTTTAACAAGTCTAAGAAACTCTAGGGTGGTTCATAATTTTCAAATAAATATAATAGTTTAGATAACAAGAAATATTGCAAAAATACCAGCAATGAACTAAATTGCTGGTCAATAAATTCATGGAAACCAAAAGTATCTAACTTTAAAAAGGAAAAAGTCACACTCTCCTTATTTATCTAAAAAGTGCCAAGCTTCTCATTGCAAAATAAAAGCAATTGGAAGCTACCAACCTCGCCCACCTACTCCCCCTTAAGCCCTAGCTTATGTGTTCAATACGAAATCGAGTGACAGACAGAGGTGTCCTACTGGTGAGAACTGAATTTATAAGAGGAAGTCCAACTCACCAAGCTTCTGGTGCCAAAACGTGGTAGGGTTGGCAATCAAACTCAGATTTCTGGCTCAATGCTCATTCTTCTAAGCCAAACTGCTCCTTTACCATCCAGTGAAGGGACTAAGGATATATTTCATTTGGCATAATGTATCGTTTTATTGGAAGACTGACACAACAGAGCAGTGGTGTGCAAACCATGGAAACGAAGTCATGCATAAAACTGCATAAGAAATATGTGTGTTGAAGTCCCATGTCATGAAGATACTGGGGCCAATGTTAGTTCCTGTATTATTTATTGGAAGGGTGTTATTCCTGCATTGTTATTTTGTGGTTTAACTTTTCTGATGTGCCATATTGTCTTAAATAAATTGTGCCACAGGCCACATGGAATAACAATGATGCCCTTTGATTAAAAAATAACATTATCTAGCTTCAAATGCTCAACTCTGCTCTTGCCACAACCTGAGGGCATCATAGGTTCATGATAGAGAGAATGCATTTCTGTCTCAGGGGAGAGCACCTTTTCTAGTTGCTTTTAGAGCTGAAATAGCTGCAGTTTGATATGAAGCTTCTGGCTTTTCATTCAGCTGCCTGTAAAGTGTTGAGAAATCTGAGGATAGCAATGGCAGTGATTGAAGACGTTTAAGAATAAGAGCAATGGGAAACATCAGGACAGGCCCTCAGTCCTCTGAGTGAAACTTACTAGATTCATGTTCTGTTTGAATTTTATTTTAAAAACATGGAAGTTCTTAATTTATTTTTGAAGTAATTAAAGAGAATGTAAAATTTAAAATAAAATTAACACACTCAGAGTATGTAGGTAATCTTCTTATATGGTTTTACTTTTCTTTTTGATTTTACAAATTGACTTCTAACAGTGCATAAACTATGTATATTAAATACATGAAAAGTGTTTCATTGTTTGGCCTAGGTTAATGTATTATACCAGTTTCTTTATTTACAGCTAATTTAAGTTCACGGTCATTTGCAAAGTTATTCAAACTATTGTACTTTCTATGCTAACTTAAAAAGCAATAAAAATGAAGCTATCATTTTAAAATGTCAAAGTAGGACCTGAAAAGAGGGAGAATACAAGTTCATACTGCTCCTTTCAAACACCTATGTTTACTTCACAACACCCATGTCTGGTGGCTCACAGCCACTTACCACTAAATCCAAAATAATCTGACAACCTCACTCATTGGTCTTCCACAGGCACCTGTTCTCACAAGCACTTACCCCACCTACAACACACACACACACACACACACACACACAAATACACATACGTATATGCACACATACACACACATAAATGAAAATTAAATAAATTATGCATAATGAAATAAAAAATACTTATCAAGATTATACATGAAATGCATTAATCAATAAGTTTAAAAGGTAGTGTAGCATATTGCTTAGGGATGTGGGCTCTGGGACCAGATATGTATATTTAAATAAAGCATTTGAAAACCCAACCCCAACTCTCTTTATACTTTTAATTCTCATTAATTTTTAGATAAAACTCACCTTATTGTAATTAATTTATACATAAAATTCTCCACAGAGCCAGAAGTTCAAAAACAAACAGTTGATAAGTCCTAACTACTGTAATCCATAGTGAACTTCTAGACTGTTTGAATAGGCACTGTGATATAGGATCTACTGAGGGTTTTATATTTTAACTACCGCTTGTGTATTTTTTTTCACAAAACAGAAAAAACTATGGCATAGTTGAATCTAGAAAAATAATTATTTTTATAACTCCCTCTTCAACTCATTTGCATGTATTCTTTTTCTTCACCAACAAACATTACCTTTTATTAGTTTTGAAAATTGTTTTTTCTTTATTAATTTTTGAAGTTGTAATATATTTAAGACATTTATTCACCATTTCCCTTTCCTTCTTCTAAACCTTGCTATATACCATTTCTCATTCTCTTTAAAATTCATGGTCTCTTTTTGTTCAACTAATTTTATTATATGTACATATGTATGTACAGACATATGTATTCTGAACTATAAGCTAGACTGGCAGTATACTGCTACTTATATGAATGTTTGATACTGGAAATGCCCAGGTAGACAGGAATAGTCAATGAGGCCTCAACTGTACACAAAGTACTATAGGCAACTAAGGAAACTTGAGATTGAGAAAGGTAGTCTTTCCCGGGGAAGAACACAACAAGTTGTCTCATGTGTAAATATTATACCATATTCACTATTACAGCTCTTTATTGATATGCATGTGTACATTATGAGATGCACAGATGAAGATGTGTGGGCATCCTTTTGAAGCTTGGGTAGTCTTGCTTATATTATGTAGTTAATGTTCATTCATTTTTCTTCAAAATTTATGATGATTTTAGCTTGCTTTAGAGTCAAATATTATATATATTTGTATATATATATATTTGTATATCTCACATTTTTTTTATTTATTGATCTCTTGATGGACAATTAGCTTGGCTCTGTTTCCAAGCAAAAATATAAATCATGAAAATAGGAAAGAAAAATACCAAACTCTCTATTTGCAGATGAAATAATTCTATACTTAATGAACCTGATTGAATCTACTAAAAACTCTTAGACTTAATAAGACACTTGCACTAAAATTGCGTCATGAAAATTAACATAAAGACAGTAGGTATAATATACCTACATTGTACTCTCAACAATTAGGAAAATTGTTCCATTTATAACCAAAAAGGATAAATGCCTTTACCACAAATATATCATGGCATTGTAAAGCAGGCTCAAAGGTGATACTAGAAGATGGAATGGAAATCTCATTTATGGCTTAATTTTTAAAACTCTATGATAAGAGAGGCAGTTTCTGGCATATTAAAAGTACTTGACCGGTATCATATTGAGGATCATTCTGGAACTCTTGTTTTCTGGGGGTGGGTATTAAGGTAGTTAAAAGCCAAAGCGAAGATTAAGGACACTTATCACAGAGCAAGGTCTCTGTTAGTCATGAGCCATTGGCTGATTTTTCCTAAGTTTGCTCCTGACATGAAAAATGCAACGATCATGTTTTCACAAGGCATTTAAGGGCAGATAAGTTAAGAGGTGTATATGCAGAAAATTACAGAATATTTGGAGGTATTAGAGCTTTGTGATAAGCCTTGCTATAGTATGGATATTAGTGGTTGTTAAGGATTAATGCAGCTGAACTCAGTGGTCAAATTCTTCTCAGAAGTGGTGATGGAGGTTTTCTCTGAGGCAGCACCTGGGACAGCTCCCAGCATTCCATTAAAGAGGCAAACAATTCTATTTCTAGTCCTAGCCTCTGCTCAGGCCTTTTCAGTTGGACTTCATTTAAGTTAAACCCTTTACATGCCCAAGTGTATTAGTGATCTTGCTGAGACCTATTGCTATATAGTACTCAAGGGACAGAGTTTGGCCGGCTGGTTGGAGTTGGCTTCTCGGGCATGTTATTTCTTTGAGTTGTCTTCTATTTGTTAGAGAATTCCCAAAGTCAGCATTACAGGACATAGTTGTGTTAGAGTTTGATGAAGTATTGTAAAGGAATCTCTAGGATTTAAAGTTAAATTATAAAATACTATATAGTGTCACATAATTTTAAATATAGAACTCAGAAAATACAGTAATTAATTTATTTAAAACCTATATATGTGTGGTACCATTGTGGAAAAAACCAAGAGAATAAAAAAAAATCAAGATAATCAAGATAGTTTGCATGCTATGACAGGGGAACCACCTTGGGAACCTTACATTGGCAAACCTTACTTCTGAGACTGGGTATTTTTTCCCTTGGTTTGGAAGTGATTGAAAAAAAAGAAATGTGTATATATATATATATATATATATATATATATGAAAAAATCTAGAAAAAAAGTTGAAATCACCCACATATCTGTCTTCCTTACTGTTTGATCTTAGCATTTGTTTCTTCCATCTTTATACAGTGTGGGAGCACTATGAAGGCATGTTCAGCTAGACAGAGAGATACTGCACCAAGGTAGTGCAACCTGCATCAGCTTATGCACGTGTCATCTCTGCTTCAAAGGTGACTATAAAAGATACCTCGGATAGTTGTTGTTCTTTAAAATGAACGTAGCATTTTATACACCCATGGTACCTTAAACTTGATACCTTAGAGAGGAGCTTTTGTCATAATCCCAAAACTTCTGGTGACATGACCTTCATATACTGAGATTCCTAGAGATCATTGTGTGGCAGCCCATTTCTCTGCATTTCTTTTTTCCTTTTATCTTTCACCTCAACCCTCCATTTTTAAGTACTATGTGGTTTATGGCCTTGCTTTATTTTACTTTGAAGTTTTTGCCAAATCAACTGGGCTCATTTCCCAGAGATACTAGAATTGAAGTAGATTAGTTCTCAGTTTGTATGCAAGGGCCATTTCAGGGCCAAGCTACTCATAAAAGGTCAGATTAATGAATTTTCTATCAGAAGTATCCTGAACTAGAAGAAAGCCGTTCTTGGTACACATACAAGCCCCAAACATTATCAGCTTTTAAGTCCTGCTTAGATCGCTTGACCTCTGTGTATCTTTCTTTGCTTTTTTGTAAAACAAGTCAGGAGAGTTGCCATTTCCCCCTTGGTATAAGAATGAAATAAAATAAATATAGGAAGTTTTACAAATGATACATTGCCATACCAGTGCTTGTTCCTAACTTCTTTCCTTTTTCATTCCTTTCATTCAGTTCATCTCAGACTTCTGATAACTTGATGCTCTGAATATCTTTAGGGTATAGCACCTGCTCTTTGCTGTCATCATGACCTAGCACAGGCTACCACTTTCCAATACCTTTTAATTGTGGTTTCACCATGTCTCTGTTCTTCCTTCCTTCTTCCTTCCTGCCTTCCTTCCTTCCTTCCTTCCTTCCTTCCTTCTTTCCTTCCTTCTTGCCTTCCTTCCTGCCTTCCTTCCTTCTTTCCTTCCTTCCTTCCTTCTTTCCTTCCGTCCTTCCTTCTTTCTTCCTTCTTCCCCCACTCCCTCTTTCTCTTTCCCTTCTTTCCTCCCTCTCACTCTCTTCTTGCCATCATTTCTTTCCCCCTCCCTCTCTCCCTTACTTTCCTCCTCATTCCCTCTTTTTTTGTTTCCAGTCTTTCTTCCCCTCTTTGTTTTTGCTCCCTTTTTTGACGAGCAATAATTTCAATTAGAGTCTGTTGAATTAATTTCAGTGATGAGTTATATAAATGAGAATGGGTAATTTATCAGTGCCTACATCATTGAGAAAAACAGGTCTCTTCTTCTGCTAGCAGCCATAACTCACTATACATACTAAGAGAAGGATAGGCTATCATGAAGCACTATTCTCTCTGGCAAAATGTTTACAGGCACAATATTTTGTAGATCTACGCAGATAATCTTAGTTTCTGCAGGCTTAAGTTTGCAATGTCTATCAACTTATTTGCATTCTTCTGCATGCAAACATCCAGTTAGACTAGCACCATTTGCTAAAAATGCTTTCTGCTTTGCATTGTATGCTTTGGCTTCTTTGTTAAAAATCAAGTATCCATAGGTATGAGGCTTTATTTCTGTATCTGCATTTTGATTCCATTGTTTAATCTATTTGTTTCTATACCAAAATAATGCAGTTTTTATTACTGTTGCCCTGGAGTACCGCTAGAAGTGAGGAATAGAGATACCTCTTGAAGTTGTCTTATTGTAAGGCTATCCTGTTTTTTTTTCCATATGAATTTGTGACTTATTCTTTCAAAGTCTGTAAAGAATTATGTTGGAATTTTGATGGGAATTGCATTAAATCTGTAGATTGCTTTTGGTAATGTGGAAATTTTCTCTGTTAATCTTACTGATCCATGCACATGGGAGATCTTTACATCTTCAGATATCTTTTACAGGGATCTGAAGTTTTTTCATACAGGTCTTTCACTGGCTTGGTTAGAGTTACAGCAAGATATTGTACATTATTTGTAGCTATTTTGAAGGGTGTCGTCTTCCTAACTTCTTTCTTAGCTTGTTTATTATTTGTGTAAGGAAGACTACTGATTCGTTTGAGTTAATTTTGTATCTAGCCACTTTGCTGAAAGTATTTAGTATTCTTTTTATAACCTCTTTTATGATATTTGATGAGTCCTGTAGAGGATGATAGGTATGCTCTATTTAGGTCTGAGAAGTCAATAGTTGCTTACTCTCAGCACTTATATTGGCCAACGTAAATATATACTCATTTTTATTCCATTTATATACAGTATCCACAAAGTTAAAATTTTATAGGATCTTGCTTCCACAAAGGGAGGTGAGAGTAGAACAAAAAGAGAATCTGCCTATTAACATCATTGCTTTTGAGTCTGAGAGTTGATATTTTCTGCTTTGCCAACTCAAAAAGACACAACTGTGTGGAAGTACAGAACACTGGAGGAATACATTACATTCCTTCCAGAACTTGTGTTTGACTTCTTTTGATGATCTATGAACTTTGGTAGTAACCGATATACAGTGGAAAAAGAAATTTTTGACCAAAGTTCTAGGCTATGTCCTTTTATTACTAAATATTTCTTTCCTCAAAGACACAGAAAAATATTTCTTGACATCTGTGAAACTTTCCTTGATTTACTTATGTGTAAACTAATGTCTTTCTCTGGAACACAGAGTTTTGCTGGTATTATAACATTTTTGATTTATATAATTATTTCTCAGTATAACGTTTTCCTTTCTAATTTCACTTTCTTTGATTCAGAGATGCTATATTGTTATACAATTAAGTTGATATGTCAAACAGTAAATAAATCAATAAGAAAAATTTATCATGGTAAATTTTTTTCTCATTTTTTTATTATAAGCAATTTATAGTGTACAGATCAATCCCAGGACACAGCTGCTTTGTCTGACACTTTCTATATCTTACCATTGTATCACCCTATAACTTTATTTTCCACCACTTTGAAATTGGCCAATGTAAAGATATATTCATTTTTATTCAATTTATATACAGTATCCACAAAGTTAAAATTTTACTGTATCTTGCTTCCAGAGAGAGAGAGGTAAGAGTAGAATAGAAAGAGAATCTGCCTATTAACATCATTGCTTTTGAGTATGAGAGTTGATATTTTCTGCTTTGTCAACTCAAAAAGACACAACTGTCTGGAAGTACAGAACACTGGAGGAATATATTACATTCCTTCCAGACCTCATGTTTGATTTCATAATGTCTAATACAAAGTTGGCTCATGGTAGTAATCATTAATACTTGATGAGTGGAAATTATGTAGCTCTACTCAGTTTTCCTAGTTAAGCCAGGCAAAGAACTTATTATTTTCCTTCAAATTTTCTATCATGTCTGCTATTATGTGGCTACTAGTTAACTGGAGTTTTGAAAAGCAGTAACTTACCATGACTGTTGCAAAAGATACTTCATAGGAAGATATGAGTTTGAAAGGGGAAGTGGTCAGCAGAATGAATGGAAACATGTAACCTTGGGAGGTAAGAGGTTGGGGGGATATTCCAGAATGTAACAGAGACCCAGGAGGTGTGAGAATCTCAGGACTCAAAGAGAGGAACCTTTGAAGAAATGCCCTACATTGGAGAAAGGGAACTTGTAGAACCCACCTCCAGTGGAAAGATAGGGCATCAAGTGAGGGTTGCCATCCCACAGTCAAAACATTCACCCATAATTGTTCTTGCCTGAAAGAACTGCAGGGATGGAAATGGAGAGCAACCTAGGGAAAAGAAGGTCCAGGGACAGGCCCAAAGTGGGATCCAGCTCAAGGAAGGTCCCAAGGCCTGACACTATGACTGAGGCTATGGAGTGCTCACAAAAAGGCATCTATCATGACTGCCCTCAGAAAGACCCAACAAACAGCTTTAAGAGTCAAATGCAGGTATTTGCACCCAACAAATGGACAGAAGCTGCTGACCCCTGTGGTTGAAGTAGGGAAAGGCTGAAAGAAGCTGAGGAGGAGGGTGACTCTGTAGGAAGACCAGCAGTCTCAGTTAATTTGGACCCCTGAGATCTCTCAAACATTGGAACACCAAACAGGCAACATATACCAGCTGATATGAGGCCCCCAAGACATAATCAGGAGAGGACTTCGGGTCTGGGTTCAGTCCGAGAAGATACACCTAACCCTCAAGAGACTGGAGGCCCCAGTAAGTTTAGAGGTCTGGTGGGATTGGGGTAGGGGGTGGGAACATCCTCGTGGAGATGGAGTACAGGAAGGAGGTAAGGGATATGGAACAGTCAGAGGGTAGACCTGGAGGAGAATGAAATCTTGAGTTTAAAATAAATAAACAAACAAACAAACATAGAAATAACTTTCTCTTTTATTACATAGAAATATTTCTGTTATAAATATGGATATATTTACATTCAGAGATATCAGTGTAATTAAGAACAAAATTAATGATGATTAGATTGACTATTTTTAGCAAAACAATTAGACAATAATGACCATTTTTGATTTTACAAAATCACCAAATTATTTTCTTTTACATATACATGAATGTAGCTAACATACCCCAGTACAAAATCTTTTTTAAAGCAAATGGACACCATAACAGCAAACCACAGCTGTACACAATGCAGAAATCATTACTCCATTGAGAACAAAGAGCTAACGGATACAGCTATATCATAGAACTTGCACCTACGTTAGGGAAAATTGCAGAAGAGAAAGGAGAAAGATTGTAATAGCCAGAACACTAACGAGTATGCTGTAAACCAGTCTTTCTTAAATGACCGCACAAAGAAGACCAGAACAATGGCAATATTAATACATATGCTAACATGATATGGGGGTAAAATTTCAATGGATCTTAGCCCTAGATAATCAATTACAGGCAACTGATGACTGATAAGAGAGAAAAAATTATATAGACCCAAATATGAGCCCCTTATTGGTTATTCAGTACAAAATAATAACTCCTGAAACTACATACAGACAAATAACAAAACTGGACCCAGTAAGATGTATGTATATATTTGTACATACACATATATTAGTGTTATAATAATAATTTTAAAAGTGCTATAAGTTTCATTGTGATGATGAAGGTGTATGAGAGATGAGATTGACAGGGTCTAGAGAAAAAAAGACAAGGGGCAAACTGATGTAATTGTATCTTAATTAATAGTAAACGTATAGCATATATAACATATCGTATACATATATATGAAAGCTAACTAAGTACATGCCAGTAAGCATAATTTCTCTGTGGCTCTGCTCCAAGTTTCTGCATCGCTTTGTGTATTCCCACTATGCTGCACTATAAACTGTGAAATATTTCCCCTTCCATTTAAGAAATTATCAAGTTGTTGTATTGAAATGCAACCCAAGTGCGTGAGGCAAAATGTAAAAATATGGACTGTTTGCATGTACAATACCACACACCTACCATTGCTTTTCCCATTTCCCTAGTTTTCCTACTTATGAGTTATCAGTCTCTTCTGTGTTACTTAAAAGATGTTTTACATAACAAAAGTAGGATAATAACATGTAGTCTTACATTTTATTTATTTTTCCTCTTTGAATTTATTTGGAAAACTTGATGTGACGTATTTAGATTAAAAAAAATAAACATGTGTGGAAGAATATGGCTTTCCTGCAATGAAACTTTTCTTTATTTAATATGCCATTTTCAACACAGCCTTGAGATTTATCTTTCCATTTTTAGTTATCAACAAATTTTTGGTTTTATACTCTTAATGCAGGGGCTTTATTTCAGTCTTTAGAAGAACCTAGATCCTTGACAGCATTGCTCTTTGTGATTCCTGTTTTTTCTACCTTTAATACAATTTCTTGGCAATTTTCATGGCCAACCCTTTATTTTTAAGATTTCATCTTAAATTCTAGCCCTATGAAAAAAGAGCTACTATAACATTGTCTATTTAACTCTCAGTTCATGAACAACCCCTGATAACTCTGTAAGATCATCCTGTGTTACTACCATCAACTTGTTTCCCAGTCTAAATTATCTTGTCTCTGAATTTAATAACATGTTTATTACCTATGTTCCACTGAAATATGATCAAGAAGTGCTTCTGTCATGTTATTATTGTATGTCTGCTGTCTTGCTTGGCATAGAGTCAGGTTACTAAAAAGGAAACATAAAAATATGAAGTACATCTTTGTGTTGGTAAACTACTCCTAGATGTGGGTTCTGCCCAGGAATGTGGCTGAAGAATGTATTGTGATGTATTGTTTTCTTTTTTCTTTTTTCTTTTTCTTTTTTTTTTTTTTTTCGAGACAGGGTTTCTCTGTGTAGCTCTGGCTGTCCTGGAACTCACTCTGTAGATCAGGCTGACCTTGAACTCAGAAATCTGCCTGCCTCTGTCTCCCAAGTGCTGGGATTAAAAGCATGTGCCACCGCTGCCCAGCTGTATTGTGTTCTTGATATGCACCTTCCACATATCAATTCTCAAATAAAAATGGCATTCATAAGAAATTTTGTAATATAAAAAGACATATTTGTTGTACTTTAAGCTACTGCAGACTAAGTTGATCGTGTGCACTTGACCTAGGATAATCTAAGTCATATTACATGAAATTGTTAATATAAAACATGTTTGACGTATATATGTGTATATATAATACCATAGTTCTAGCTAAACGGAAGATAGAACCCTGAGAAGAAAGGAAATCCCTCACAGCTTGAGCTAATATCTATAGCACAAATTGTCAAGAGCTGCCCTTCACAGATTGTTGCTCGAGGTTGCCTCAAGCCTCACCAACAACCTACACATTTGTCCAATAAATGTATGAAGTGAAAAAAATATGTGACTATTTGCAATCATGTTTCAGCACAAAAACACATCTTATTAGCATATAATCTCTAAGATTCTCAAATGTCATCTTCTATCCCTCCAAAGGGTGAATCATAACTGGTACTAATAGGTCCATAGGTCTGGGTAAAGCCAGAAATCCTAGAAGTGTTAAGGGTTTCAATTTTATATTAAAGTGCTTATAAAAATCTTAGTAGTGTATTTACTACCAATGACAATGAGCAAGTGGTTTGTAGATCCTTCCTATATTATTTCATAACCAGGGTGTATTATTATCTTGTTGTTTTACAGTATTTATATAAAAATGATGGAATGAAATAACTAATATTAATTATATAGTTGATGGCTTTCAAACTCTGAGTATGTAGGCATCTAAAGTATTGTTGGCTATTTGGAGGATGGAACAAGGACTTCTAGAGTTCTTTCTGTCATTCCTACCTCCTTCCTTCCTTCCTTCCTTCCTTCCTTCCTTCCTTCCTTCCTTCCTTCCTTCCTT
>JADRCD010217968.1:45030-84182 GCA_019843815.1 Montemys delectorum | reverse complement strand
GAGCTCCCAGGGACCCAACCACCAATCAAGGACTATACAGGGTGGGACTGAATGTTCTGGCAGCATGTGTATAGTAGAGGATTGAAAATTCGATCATCAGTAGGAGGAAAGGACCTCGGCCTTGTGAAGGTTTTGTGCCCCAGTGTAGGGGAATGCCATCTCAAAGTTTTTTAACCCAGAAGTGATCCTGTCCAAGGAAGAACAGGGACGAAAAATGGAACTGAAGAGCCAATAGGGGAATGGCCCCACCTGGGGATACATCATGTCTGCAGACACCAAACCCAGCACTGTTCCTGTGGTCAAGAGGCACTTGCAGACAGGAACTAAGTGTGGCAGTTCCTGGGGAGGTCCCACCAGCAACTGACCAATGGAGATGCAGATGCTTGGAGTCAACCATCAGACTGAATTCAAGGAATCTGCTGGGGGAGCTGACAGAAAGACTGGAGGAGCTGAGGGGAATTGCAACCCCATTGGAAGAACAGAATTAGATATTCTTAAACTAGAGGCAAGAGTGATTTTGGCTTTCACTCATCTAGAAGACTTCTCTATTCAGTTTACTAATGGGAAGCACAGGAGGAAAAGTCAACAAGACCATTCATTTTCAAATCAATGTTATATACAGTAAAAATTATCCTTGATGCAGATCAATTACTTTTGACAAAATGTGTATAACTTTACTTAAACAGCAAATTCATTTCCCCTAGGAAACTCCCTTATCTATGTTTCATGAGGTATATAGATCTAACCTAAAAGATGAGCAATCTGCTTTTCTGAATACAGGTTAGAGTTTCAGAGGAATGGAACAACTGTGTGCATTCTTAATGTTTATTTTCTTCTACTACTCAATGATCATGAGGCATATCTATGATTTACACTGATTAAATATTAACTACTCCTAGTGCTGAGTATCTGATATTTGAGTTTGTTAGCTATATCTGGCTCCTGGAGATGGGATCATGTTAACTAGTGCATTTATGAGTTACTGAAAAGTAACTTTCTTTTCAGGTTTCACCTTACTTTTAGACTGAGATATCTTTCTCTGAGAGTACTCAGAGTTGTGTTACATGGTTGTAGTTAAAGCTACTGTCATATTAACTCTTTACCAAATAGATTATCTTTGTTTTATAGTTGTGATCCTGAAAATGGCCTGGTGCCAGTGAGAAGAGTTCCAGAACAAGCAAGAAGTAGAAGTTTGGATGACTCAGCTTTTCTGAACATGTACATCATATGCTTCAATTTGCAGAGGGATGAGATGAAAATTTCATGTAAACTAATCATTATACATAATGGATACATTTAATATATTTATACCCTAAGCAGCCTATATGATATGCAGCTTTCTAGTTTGCATTTATGTTGCTCTAACAAGTACCAGGACTAAAAGCAACTTGAGGAAGGAAGGCTTTATTTCATCTAGTAGGTTATAGTTCATCATCCATGGAAGCCAAAGCAGGATCTCAAGGAGGACCTTGAAGCTGTAACTGTGGAGGAACATTGCAATCCAGGGTTTTATCCTGCCTTTGACTATGTAGCTCCCAGTTAAAAGAGATAAAGGAGACACAAAACCTTTATATTTACAATATGCCTTAAACAGCACAAGACCTGAGGAGATTTATACTCTCTACACAATTAGACTCTTCTCTATCGATAACCCTGAGTTATTACTATATTTCATCTGGGCTGCTGTTAATTACAATTAACCAGCCCTCAGGGTCACACTTTCATGACTTGCCTAACCCATGGTGGCTTCTCTCTCCTCCTTCCCTTTCTTCTCCCCTCGTGGCTCTCCTGCGATCCCCAGCCTGGGAATCCTAACCCCTACCTATGTCTCCTCTGTCCAGATGTTGCTCTTGGCATCTTTATTTACCAGACAGAAACAATGTGGGGACAAGTTCACATAGCGTCACCTGGGTGTACCTGTGCACTCCAGGTCTTGGGGGCCATATTTAGTATTACAAGTCCAAAGCTCAACAACATTTCACAGACAAGCTTATAGTTCAGTCAGATGAAGACAATTCTTCAATTTAGGTTCCGGTCCATGGAGACTTTAGGTTTGTGTCAAGTTGACAGCTGAAGCTAACATACATAACATTATTACAGTAACATTATCTATAAATGAAAACAATATAAAAATACCAATCAATGCTGTTGGCAAGTAGAACTAGAAATATGCACAGAGGGATAAGAAATGACTGCTGAGAACACTGTCCCTATAACCTAATATCATGTAGTCCTCTAAAAATCTGCATTTAGACAGCCAAGTGCAAGCAGGCTTCATAAGTATTCCCATCTGTGGAAAGTTCACATCCAAGTGGCATAGAGCAGATTTGGGCAGTTTAGCACAGAACACCTGTTTTCCTTCTCTGTGACTAATTAAGTAAAGGACATAAAGAACTGGGTTAGAATAGACACATGGAAAGTAAATTCAAATGAATAGCCGAAGGAGCTCAAAATGTATTAAGGTAGAGAGTTTCTGAGGAAAATTTTCGGTATAACATTAGTTCCAAATTAGTGATCAATCACTCAGTGGTCTGCAAAGAAGGGAAGGGGAGTGTACCTTTTCTGATCACTCCTGGAGTGCAGAAAAGGTGAAAATTCTGTGAAAGTAAAATGTTTTAATGGTCTATATTGGTTCCAGACCCAGAAAAATGAATAGAAAATACAGGTATATACCCCTTAGTCATCCTCTCAGGGCACCCCTTATCTTATGCCAGCAGTGTGGCACTTTGGTGGAAGAATGAGCCAAATCTGGCATATTGTTATTAATCAAAGTCTGCTGGCTGCCACTCTAAGTGTTGGACACTTTGCACGTCGTGATAAAGTGTGGAATGGCATGCGTCTGTGATCTTACCACAGTGATTTCTCTGCTCTGAGAGCACCTGCTAGGCTTTGCCTGCTCATCCGGCCTCCTTTCCTCCAGGCCCTGCCAGCTATGCGCTTTTGTTTTGCTTATTAATTTCCTTAGAGGTTGTACTTTTAATCCATTTCAGCAAATATGGAGTTAACACATTAGTTCAGTAGGAATATGTGCTCAGTACAGTCCATCTGCGGTTAACATATTACTTCAGTAGCAGCACAGGGACCTCATGAGAATACACTGCTCTTTACACTTCTTGGTTTTTAATGAGAGTGGAGAATCAAGAAATGAATTGTATTCAAACGGCAGAGTTGAAATTTCCTGCAATGTCCCCTCCCCTGTGTTGACCCAGCTTGCTATGTGCCATTATCATCTAAGTGAAAAACTTAGATTAGTTCTTTATTTCTTTTAAGTTTTAAGATTATGATATAATTGTCCCAGTTCCTCCTCCTTCCAAATCCTCCTGCATACCTCTCCTTGGATTTAACTTTTTTTGTGTATGTGTTGAAGTTCTACTAGTAACTAAGTTTTTTGTACACTTACATGCCTGAAAATAGCTTTGCATTTATTTTTGAGATTTTGAGCATTCTAACGGCAATTGTCTTTTGCCTTTAGTACTTTAAAAACATTATTCTATGGTCTTCCAGCTTCTACGGCTTCTGACAGCAATGCTAATACCATTCAAATCTTTGTGGTTTACATACCTTATTCCCTCTTTGTCTACTTTTAAAGTTCCCTTTTTAGTCTTAATTTATCTGTTCCTTTGATGTAGGTTCATTTATATTTTTTGTTTGCTCCTTAATATGTGTGTGTGTGTGTGTGTGTGTGTGTGTGTGTGTGTGTGTGTGTTGGCCAACATATTTGATATTTTTATCAAGTAAGCCATTTCATGGCCCTAAAATGTATCTTAAGAGGAAAACAAAATCAAATAGCCATTATGTTTGCTAACACAATTTCTATTTATTTATTTCTAAGGTTCATAGATGTACTAGAACTATAGGCATTTTATAATTCTAAATTGAAAGCAAATTGGCAAGCTGAGGTTATTGCTCTTTCTAAAGCTAGTTTCGAGCTACAATCTGTGACATTGCTAGTTTTTCTCCTACTCAATAATATTAGTTTTGAGAACACTTGGCTTATTTTAGAGTCTCTGACTCCCATCATTAGGTATCTTTTATTAAGCAAGGCTTTTTTATTTTCAACAGAGTAAAGAGAATGAGCTGACCTTTAAGGAGAGAGAATCTTTTCATATCTTGATGCCCTCATGTTTATCTTACCTCATGGAGACAGCTGTTCATGGAAGGCCTTTCAAGGGAATCACAGACCAGGGCTAGGAACAGACAGCAGGATGCCAGGACATCTTGGTGTTTAAAACAGGTTTGATTGTGGGGATCTGTGGTTTGTGCTGTATACCATAAGATGTCTTCATATTTGAGAGGGACATACTGTACATATGGTATTCATAAAGCTATGAGCATGCCATCTTTGGTCACATGTTAAATTACTCAGGACATATACACACATGTGCCAGAAAGTGTTGTGATTTTTATGTTAATTCAGTTGTGCCTCTTGATAAGCTTACAGTAAAATAGTTTAATGAGTATCATGATAAATAGACAAAGAGTTTAAATACTGTTCCCAAGGTAACAAATGGCAGAATCAAAATCTGAATACTTACAATTATATTGTAGGCCTTGAACTCATGTGCACCATTCCAGCTTTCATTTTATTAATTAATACTTTTGTTCAAAATAACTACTCAGTCACACAACTGTTATGGATCTGCAGCAGGGAGAGATGAGTATGTAAATTCACATATATATCTGCAGGTCTAAGTTGAGCATCTAAATGTAGATTTGAGTATATACAACTTTATATAGGATGTTTGAATATAATATGTATATGTGTATATGCATATACTGATATATATATTTATTTTTAGTAATATGCCTCAATACAAACATACACACACACACACAAACATATATATATATATATATATACACACATATTATCACACATGTATATATATCATGTGATAAGGAAGAAACTTTATACAGGGCATATTTCCATAAGGAAAATGCATAAGCTGGAAGGAGAAAGACTATATGACTAATTCAGAGAAACATTCTCCACTGTAAATAGCATAAGTATTGCTGTTTAAGTTATAATCATGTTCCTTGCATTTCCCTTAGAAGCAAAGGCCTTGACGAAAGAACAAATCTCCTGTATAGAATCAGCTGGAAAGGACAACTTTTCTTCTGTAGGCTGTGTGGGAGTAAGGGAGCAACATGATGAGTCCTGGGGCAGATCAGGACTCAGAGGAGGGCATATCTACCTTAAGACTAGGAAGGTGTACAACCTTGGCTTCAAGCTTCTGATTGGATTACACAGATACCTGTCTTCCATTTACCAGAGACAGCTGTGTGGCCATGACAAGAGTTTCAAGTGTTACATAATTGCATCTCAGAACTGAATGTCAGTCATGCCTCTGAGAGATGCCTGGCATGTTTTCCAGGTTAGTTTTGATAATAATTTTATCAACACATTCAGCACTTATGTGAGGCATGTCACTTACATTGAAAGGAGTTGTTGAACATGTTTAATCTGATGTTAATCTGGTGTTTCATCTGATGTTGAACATGTTGTTTAACTTAGGGTCCAACACAAACACACACACACACACACACACACACACACACACACACACACACACACATAGAGAGAGAGAGAGAGAGAGAGAGAGAGAGAGAGAGAGAGAGAGAGACAGAGACAGAGACAGAGACAGAGACAGAGACAGAGAGAGGATCATACAGAAAACTGCAGCTTGTCAAAATTAGCTGACTATATGATTCCTAGGTCCAATTGATGCATCTGTAATACAACCCTTACACCAAAGGCTCAGAAAGCACCATGGAAGAGTTGGCAGAAAAAGTTCAAAAGCCAGAGGAGCAGGACACCTGCTGACAGACTGTGTCTTTTCTTTTGTATTGTCCAAGGAAGCTGTATCCACGAAACCTCAGGAATATTGTAGCCTAAATAAGTCTTAAACAATGACAAAACAAGTTTACATTCCAATGTAAATAGGTGAAATTTCACCAGGCCCCACCACTAGACAATCAGCTAGAGTGTGTGAGAGGAACATTCATTCTTCCCCAGGGGAAAGAGAAAATAAAAGATATAATACATTAAAGTAGAAGGGGATGTGGATTTGGTAACTGTATGTTAGATGGATCCCCAGGTGGGGCAGTTTCTGGATGGCCTTTCCTTCAGTTTCTGTTCCACACTTTGTCTCCATATCTCCTCCCATGGGTATTTTGTTACCGCTTCTAGGAAGGACCAAAGTATCCACACTTTGGTCTTCCTTTTTCTTGAGTTTCAATCGGTCTATGAATTGTAACTTGGGCTGACAAGAGCTTGCTATAGCTGTCTCCTGAGAGGCTTTGCCAGTGCCTGACAAATACAAATGTTAGATGCTTGCAGCCAACATTTGGACTGAGCACAGGGTTCCAAATGGAGGAGCTTGTGAAAAGACTGAAGAAGCTGAAGGGGTTTGCAACCCTATAGGAGGAACAACAAAATCAATCAACAAGAACCCCCAGAGCTCCCAGGGACTAAACCACCAACCAAAGAGCACACATGGAAGGACCCATGGCTCCAAGTGCATATGTAGCAGAAGATGGTGTTGAAGGACATCAATGGGAGGAGAGGCCCTTGGTCCTGTGAAGGCTCAATGCCCCAGTTTAGGGCAATGCCAGGACAGCGAAGTGGGAGTGGATGGGTTGGTGAGCAGAGGGGAGGATGAGAGATGCAGTTTTTGGAGGAGAAACCAAGAAAGGGGATAACATTTGAAATGTAAATAAAGAAAATATCTAATAAAATTTTTCAAAAAAAAAAAAAAGAGAGGAGCATGTGGAGAGGAATGGGGAACAGTGATGGGGAACAGGATATAATAATAGGAGATTGAAGATGATCAAAGTACATTATATACATATATGCAATGTTATAATGAAACTCATTGTTTTGTACAATTAATAAGAAGTCAACAAAAGGCAATTTGATCAGTTCTGTAAAGATAATAAAGAAGAAAAACCAGCAAGATAAAATCTTCCCTTCTGTGCAAGCTACAAATTCATCAAGTATTTTTGAATCACATGAAATTTAGTTGATGTCATTAGTCAAGTGGAGTTTGAAATTTTTTCACTTGATTTAATATTAATTGTAGTGATCTTTTCATATGTCAGTAAACATTTGTACAAATCATTTTTGGTAGTTTATATAATTCTTCTCTGTAATTTATATAATCATTACTTTATCTCATTTCATTTAACATATGTCAGGAGATATTATATCTTTAATAATTTCTGATTGAAATATGATAATTATGAATCAAAGTATAAATATTTCTATCTTTCTTAGCATATGTGTTTAATTGTGATCTGAAAGTTTACAGAATTCTTTGACAAACTCTGGCCAGTAGCTTAAGGGTGTACCTGTCTCAAAACTCTGTGTTCAATTCCATGTATGTGGATATATTCACATAAGCTTAGGAATATGTTTTTTCCTTCCATAGCTATTATTTATTTTATTTAATTTATCTATTTAATTTTTACCTATAGTGTAGGGGCTAGAATGATATAATTTTCAGACCTAACTTTTAACAACAATTTTAAGTATTATTTTAAACTTAAATTTCCTGACATATTTACCCACAGTTACATTTCTTCTATTGATAAGTTAAATTGATTCTGAAAGCTGTAGTTTATTGATAATCTAGTAACCATTCTATGTGTGGCAATGATTCTTTGACCTTTCAAAAATTAATTCCTTATAGTTGAAACTAGTTTAGGAATGTGGACTTTGGACAAATGGCCAAGTTATCATGGAAGACATCAAAGCCAATGTGTATGTATCGACCAATTGTGCTAGCTATTGTGGGGAAAGAACTGAGAGGGAACATTCCTTCTAATGTCCTTACCTGAATTTTGCAAGATAAAGTCTAAAATGCTTGTTCCATGTCCAATGCAAGAGAGCAGTGTCATCATGGGCTCTACTTTCTAAAGCAGAAAAGCCCTTGCCATACTGTAAGAAACTGTCCTGTGATGCTCAGGACCGAGCCTGGGAGTGGAGAATGAATTCCTTGTTATAAAGGAATAGCTGGAGATACTTGTAAAGTAGAGCTATTTTGAGAAAAGAAATGTCTGATTGGATGAAATGGAGGCGTGGGGTCACAAAAATGATCATTTTGGTCTGACATGCTCCATCCTCATCTACACTTTCTTAGGAAAATGAAGTCTTGCTCTGACAAAGCAACCCATAGAGAACATGAGAGTCTGCCCCTAGTTAAAGCACATAGGTTATTAAGAGAGTGAGGAAGACCAGAAGTGGGGAAAGTAACTACTTTGTCTCTCCATTGACCTGGCTCCCTGGGGTCAGGACTAAGTAGTAGATGAACCATGAGTACACGTGGGACATAGCAGCAAGAGGTAAGAATGACAATAATTGTAGGCTTGGCTTTTTCTATAGTAAGTCAGGAAGTAGGTCACTCTGTGTCAATAATTTAAGAACAGATGGCTTATGCTTCTTTTTTCTACCATCACGTGGTAATCATCCTATAGGACTCTGAGATCACAACTGAAGCATGAAGGGGAGGGCAGATTATTTTAGGTTCAGTTTGTCACTATTTAGCAGAATGATATTGTTTCAGATTTTCAAATAATTTCCTTTACTTTTCTTGATATAGAGCTACATCAAAAGCTTCTAAGTGCAAAACACTTTCGAAGGCAGTGTTCAACTTAGCCTTTCCAGCTGAGTTGATAATCGAGACTCAGTTGAAAATACCTGCTTTGAGAATCAGCTGTGTGCTTAGCCATTCTCAGCTGGTACATGTTGGGTAGACTACTTATATACTTCATGAACATGCTCAAGTAGGAGATTTGGGGAGGACAAGTGTCAATACTTAAGTTAAGCTTACATAAACTAAATACTTCATGTGACATTTGCATACTATATTAACAACAACAACAACAACAACAACAACAGCAGCAGCAAATCATACCTGAGTTAATAGATACTGATTAAAAGAGATGAATTTTAAGAACAAAGAAAAGGAAAAATTAACAAAAAAGGCCTAATTGCGATGTTATTAAGAGTTTATATTAATATCTGGAAGAGTATTCTTTATAAGCAGGACATCCTGAAGAAGTTTGTGCCCAAAGTTGTAGTTGGAATCTCCAATGCTTCATTGTCTGTAACTAATAGAGGCATTGAACAGAAAATGAATACACTTCCATGAGTCGGAACAGCATTATTGAGGCATAGGTAGTATTCAAAATGAGCAAAACATAACCTAATAGCAATACAAGGAAAAGATTATCGAGGATATGTAGTCAAGATGATGTGTTAATGCTTAGCCATAAAATAAGTCAAGAAATTTGGAAGAATTTATGTTATAAAGGCTATTTATAGGTTATATGAAATTAAGTTAGAAAGCAATATATGTGGACTAATTCCTGAGTATTAAAAAAATTATGTCAACTATTCATAGTGTTAAAAAGAACTCACATTTGAACAAGACCATACTCAAAGTTCATGTATTGTAATTTGTGGATACAGCTAAAGTAATCATTGAATTAATAAACTAAATTTGCATATCAGCAGCACTTGAGAGAGAGAGAGGCATCAGAACACGTGTCACGTATGTAGACTTGGCCTCAAGAAAAAACAGGGGGCATTATTATCAGTGGGAGGATCTTAAGTCAAAGCTGAATGTTTACCTAACTAGATTTTTAACAAGCACATGAAATAATAAGTAGATGAAAGAAAATCATAAGTCAGGAACCAAAATATCAAACAGGAAAAAAATCAGTATGGGTGTATGTGTGTGTGTGTGTGTGTGTGTGTGTGTGTGTGACAGAGAGAGAGAGAGAGAGAGAGAGAGAGAGAGAGAGAGAGAGAGAGAGAGAGACAGAGACAGAGAGAGACAGAGACAGAGACAGAGACAGAGAGAACATTTGCATCCTGCATCCTGGATTAGTTAAGTGAGAGGAGGGCATATCTGGGAGGTGCTGATGTAAGGGGAGGAGGAACAGGCTGCTCCTTGTCTGACTTCGGCAAAAAGCTTCCTGATGATTTCTTTCCAAACGCCCTTCAGTGACAGGGCAATTTCTCAGCATAAGACGGGGAGAACTCACAGAACATGTAAATGAGGCAGAGGTGGCACTGACATGGAAAGAATAGCAATATTATCCTAATGGCTGTGAAGTACAATATAATCATAGGAGGAAATTTACCCTGAAATTGTGCTCATCTGCTTCATGGAGAAATCTCCTTGTCGTAGGGCTTCCAGGCTCTTTTCTTCTGTGAGATACAGGGCAGACAAAGCTCCCTTCCATGTCTCCTTGGAGGCAAGGCAGTACACTCCACCCTGAAGTTACAGAATCTTCTTAGGGTTTGTCATCTGTCAGGAAGGGTATCTTGTGCTTGGAAAACTTGCCAGTCCAAGGGGATTATTTAGATACCTGCTATCTGACTTTTGTCCAGGGACATCAGCTTAGAAAGTTTTTCTACTGACCTGAAGCCACAGGGATTTGGAAAAGATCAATTATTCAAGCCAAAGTGAACCCTAGCTTTCCAGGACTGTGGCCACCATAGGTGAACCTCATGACCTAAAACTCAAAAGGAAAATATAAAATGAAGAGTTCAATTTTCTTCACATTTGTGGAATAATTCCAGGTTTATCTTGAACTATCTAGGACCTCAGCTGTAAGGGGAGGTGTTTGTCCCTGAATAGGGACATCATGGACCCTTTCTTCTTTCCAGGCTCTCTGTCCTCCTTTCTTGAACCCTGGGCTACACATCAGACATATGATTGTCTCTTTTCTTCTAGATTTCTCCCCTTTGCAGGACTGTGGTGTTCCTGTATGGCATGCCTGGGAACTTGATTTCTCTCCTCTGTTTGAACCAACCATCTCTTTTTTAAGCAGGAATCAGCTACTTCCTTTTTATGCTCCGCAGACACTCACATAAATGACAGGCAAAGTGCACTTTAAAGGTGTGTCTGCCCTTGATTTGTGGCCTCATATTATTTGCTCACTCTCCTTTACCTACACTAAACTGTAGGTGTCACAGTACAAGCTCCAGGGCATGGAGTCTCATCTTCAGAGATAAGATCACCTGCAAACATATAAATTCCTGTGTGTGTATGTATGTGTGTGTGTGTGTGTGTATTGTTATTGTTGTCGAATGATATGCACTTCAACCCATTATGGCCCCCAAAATTCTCGTTTTTGATTCTTTGTCATTTCATCTATTTGAAGCAAGACTTTGTTCCCAAATGGAGTTTTCTGAAGACAAGTGATACAGAAGCACACTGGAGAATGAAGAGACATAGACCCTTGAGAGGATAAAAGATGAGAGTGGTGTTCTAATAGGATTTCATAACTAAATTTCATGCTTCCATCTTCAGTCTCCACTAGTGTAATAATAGCCACTCCTCAGCAAGTGGCAATCTACAAAGGTGAAGGACTTTCCCATCCTTCCTGCTGCTATATGACTTCAGGGAAAACCCTGGAGCAAAAGTGCTGCCTGGTTCCATTGCAAACACACTGTGCTTCTCTTCCCTGATGCTTCAGCGCTCCCAGGTGCTGGTTAATGAGAGGCATTCCACTTTTTAACAATGGACCATTTTGGATGAGCCAGTTTATCTCTGACCCTGAAGTAGAGAGAGGTGAAGACACACATCACCCAAGAGTTAGAGCTGGAGCAAAGGCAGCAGAGAAAAGCTGAAGGCTCTGAACTGAAGGAAAAATAGTGAGAACAGAGCTGTTCTTGACTTCCAGTGCTCCTCATATTCTCCTGTGAACTGTATGCTACTATGTCTGTAAGGAGAGTAATAGCACAGAGATACACTGGGATTCAGGCCAAGGTCCTGCACCTTGTCCATATGGGCTTGTTTGATCTCAGTGTTGGCTATGTACATGTAATGAATAGCAAATCATAGCCCATGCTACATGGCATAATTCCAGATTATTGCTTGGGAAAATTCCAGGATGAAAGGGGGGATTGTTTGTTTCGTAAAAGTGACTTCTTGGTACCACCACATGCCTCCATACTGCCCTGTGGGAAAGTGTAAAAAGTTTGATAATAAGGAAGTGAATAGTGAAGTTAGGAGAAATTACCTAGTGTACAGCTCGTGCTTCACAAATACTTATTTGTGCAATAAACAGCAGAACATTTTAGTAAAGCTAGCATTGGGCATTTGCTAGTCCAAAGTGGCATTTCTGAGGTGTAATTTCAGGAATCTCATGATGTTTTGGTTTTACACTAGAACACATCACTTAGAGAAATGTTCTTGTAGGAAATAGAAGGAACAAAACATTCACCTGCATTCACCCAATTTATTTGTCAGAATCATCCTCTAAAGCAGGGGACACATGCTCCTCACTTCACATAGTAAGAGATTAAGTTTCAGAGAAGTTAATGTAACATGAACTAGTGAAATGAATTCGAGTTAATATTATTTGAACTCAATGTTCTCATTTATAAGAATAGGAAAGCTATAATGAGATCATCTGATTGCTATGAGGGTTAATTAAGACAGTATTAGAAAAGAACCAAGTACAGTTTCTTAGTGATAGAGAATGACTGCAATTCTTGATCTGTCTTCCACAGTAGAAAAATCAACAAGATAGTGTTGTAAAAGTTTTACAAGTGAGGGTAAGAATCTATTATGTGTTTTATAATATGAGCATATGATTTACTTATTTATATGTAGCATAATTTTCCATAATTGATTAAGTAATAAAGACAGCAAGAAGCCAATCACTAGGTGAAAAGGAATCTGCCCTTTCAGGTCCAGGAGAAGAGGGCAGGCAGGAGGAAGGGACTTCCTTTTGGAGGGTGGGAGCAAGGCAGACAAGACATAGGCTGGGCCTGTTAGTTCTGGCGGCAGAATCCACCAGCATCTGCCACTGGAAGATTTCTCATATAGAATAGTTTGTGAATTTAGAATGCTAGATTCTTTATCTAGCGATTATGTTGTCTGTTGATTCTAAACTAAGATTGTCTAGTGTTTTCAGTTTCTTGGCGATTCAACTGAGCTCCAGGGAAAGGTAACCATGGCAGATTGTGGATTTGTGAGAGTGGGACCCCAGCTAGCTGCAAAAATTTAGGATTGATTATCGGTTTGGCAACAGCCAGACACCAGGGCTTAGATGACTGGGAATGAGAGCGAGTTCCTTGGTAATCGAACTGCAAGTAGTTGGATGGACTCCAAATGGGGTTAACTATGGAATTGGGGGCGGGAAGAGTAGCCAGCGATAGCATAGGTTGTTTTGTATTAATGCACACAACATTTATATCCTGTCTTATTATATTTAAGAACACTTATGATACTGTATAAAGTTTTTTCAAGAAATATTTTTATTGATTATTTGGGAATTTCACATCTTCTACCCTGACCATACTTATTTCCCAGTCTTCCTATATTTGTCTCCCTAAATTTGTGACTTCCCTGCCAAAAAAATGAAGAAGAAAACTACAAATTGTATTGCCCATCTACTCACTGGAGCATGGTCAAACTTCCAAATGGCTACTCCCTGACAGAAAACTGAGTCCATCCCTATCTGACCATCACCTCTCAGAAGCCATCAGTCATAGAGAACTACACTTTAGCATCTTTATCACAATTTTGAAAAATATTTATTTATTTTTACATATATGAGTAATCTGTCTTTACATGCACTAGAAGAGGGAATCTCCCATTACCCATGGTTGTGAGCCATCATATGGTTTCTGGCAAATGAACTTAGGGATGCTGGAAGAGCATCCAATACTCTCAACTGCTGAGCCATCTCTTCACATTCCTTTATCACAATTTTTAAGAGTTCTCTTTAATGGCTTTATGTTTAGGTTGTTAGATTTGGGGGAGAGGTAGAGTGTTAGGGAGGGGCTTGGGGTTGTCATAGAAGCTTTATAGTGGTGCTTTGAATATACATAGTCCAGGGAGTGGCACTTTTAGGAGGTATGGCCTTGTAGTTAGTGTGGCCTTGTTTGAGAAAATATGGGTGTGAGCTTTGATAACTTCCTCTTAGCCATGTGGAATCCAGTCCTCTCCTGTTTGCCTTAAGAATAAGATGTAGAACTCTCAGCTCAATGATGCCACATTCCTGCCTTGATGATAATGGGCTGAACCTTTGAACCTGTAAGCCAGCCCCAATTAAATGTTGTTCTTTATAAGAGTTATCTTGGTTATGGTATCTCTTCACAGCAATGGAAACTCAAACTAATACACCTTCTATGTCCTTCTTCTTCAACTCTGAGTCTGCAGTCATTGATGCCACCAAAAAAGTTGTTTTCTGTCCTTTACAGTCAGTGGAAGCCAGGGTCATGGACTTTCACATGGTTTCTGGCAACAGCACAGACCATGGTCATCAACATGGTCTCCATCCTTAGCAGCTTTACCTAGGACAAAGGGCCCATTATGATGGCATCTAGGTTCCAGCAGGCTATGTAGCCTCAGTCCTATTGCCTGACTCTGTTGGATCATGAAAGGCAGTCTGTGTTCTTGGTTTAGTGAGGCTTACTCTGGAGACCCAGTAGAAAATTCTACAGAACAGTAAAGCTATTCCCTGAGACATAGAAGCCTGACACCACGAGCCCTGCAACTCCATTATCCTGAGCCCTCCAACTCCATTATCCTGTGGCTAGACAATGTCCCAAGCTTCCAGTATTCTGGTTGTACTCCACACCCAGTCACCTGACTACAGCCAGGTATGCTACACCCCACAGTTACCTGGAAACAGAAAGGTAGCCCAGCCCACCATAAAACGGGCTGCTTGACCCCTCTTTCTCTTAACCTCTTACTCTTAGCTTCTTGCTCTTACTCTCATCTCTCACCCTCCTTAATCCTCTTCCCTTTCTCCTCTCTCCATTTGGCCATGGGCGGCCTCTATTTTCCTACCTTCTGTCTTTGTCTCTGTCTTTGTCTGTCTGTCTCTCTTTGTTTTCTACAATAAACATGGTAAGACCATGGACTATGTCCTTTCATCTAGACTCGCAATGCTGGAGCAGTGCATTAAGCCTTCCCCTGAAGAGCTGCATCTAATCTCCCACAGGAAAGTCTCCCAGTGTTTCCAACTAGACCAGACCAAGGACTCTCGACCTTGTGGGAACCACTGGGCAGCCCCCTTTCTCCCTGCCCCTTTCTCCCTTCAGCCCTGGGGCTGACTGAGCTGCCTCCAGGGCCCTCAGATCTTCCACAGTATCCAGCTCTTCCACAGTATCCAGCGACATCTGGGATGCCCAAGACTGAGAACTGCCACGGGACTGCTCCTTCTTCAACCCCACAGACTGGGATCCCGTGGCTTCCCACAGCCAGACACCCACCCAGCGGAGGGGAGAGCTCGAGCAGTCTCTGGTATCTGCCCACCCAGAGTATCAGAGCTCTGGTGGGATGCCAATTACCCTCCGACCCCCCCTTATTCCCCCACCACCTGGTGGCAGCTCCCAACATGAAGCCTTCTTTGACTAGCTCCATTCAAAGCCTGCAGCTTTCCTTAGTAGCTATCTCATTCCTGACATATCCATCATTCTAGAATCTCCACTGCAACTTAAGCTTCATTTTCACAGCTTGACACAAATCTTCTCAGGCCTTCTGATAGGCCTTTTCGACCTTCCTTCATATTGCCTGTCTCACTGGCTTTTTTCTTAAACTTAGCACAAATTTCCATGACTCCTCCAATCTTACTTTCTCCATACCTTTGTAATGCAAACCTAGTAGTAGGTAGATGATGCTACATATAGTCAACTTTAAATGTAGCTAGTGTCCTTTTACTTTAGGTGTAGAGGACTCTGAGTTCATGTATAAAGATTTGGACTTGGGAGTTCAGAGGGGATCAAAGACTAATCAGAATTGGGCTAAGGTTATTCTGTCTGTGATGTGGAAATGTGAATGAGCTTAATTCAACAGTAATGGGGATAATTCATAAAGGAAACCACAAGTCTACATAAAATTCAGGCTGTGGCATGATTCATTACCTCCACATTTGTTCAGGCTATGGTGAGAATTTGAAACAAAAGGTAGAACAGAAAGATGTGATGATACTCTCACAGTTTAGCCAAGAAATCATATGAGTGCATTTGAAGTTGCACATCAAGCAGGAACAAACAAACAAAAGGCTGCAGTTACTAAGGAGAGAAGGGTCGTGAAGAGCAACATGTGCTATTCTCTGGAATGACAGTAGCAGGAAGGTGCCTTGAAGACAAAGGTCTACCTATGCAAAGTTCCTTGGGACAAAAACCTATTAAAACAGATTCCCTGAAGATAGAGCCCTCAAGGGTTGTTATTGAATATAACCAGCTACAGAAGTATTTCCTCAGTGGTTGTGGGACTATAACTTACAAATAAACTTCAGACAGCTCCCCGTTCTACATATAGTAACTTGAACCTCAATACTGCCGCAATGCATTCCTGTATAGTTTGCACTTGTACTGCCTTATTTTCTCTTATGGATGGATTTGGAGTTCATTGTTATATAGATATTCACTGGTATGACAATCCTTTCAATCTAAAAGAGTAAAGATGCAACAAGACTAGGCAAATCCTCTTATCATTGAGGCCTGCTTTTTTCTTTCTGAAGGGAAATAAAGGAGCATTGGATCTTGGGGAGAGGGGAGGTGAGGAAGGCTTTGGGGAGAAGAGGAGTGGATGCTGTCATTGGGATGAATTATATGAAAAAACAATAAATAAATACAATAAAAAGTTAAAACAAAGTTACAAAAAAGAAAGTTGAAAGCTTGGGTTTGGAGATGACTAAATGACAAAGCAAAGATATGATATATGAATAAGAAGTTTAAAAATAAGATGTTGAAATTAAAATTTTCAGTAGGAAACAAAATGAAAATCTAGTCACAAGCCTTGGTGGTATATGTTTATACTCTCAGGTACTCAGGAAGCTAAGCCAATGTAGGAAAGTCATGAGTTAAAGACCAGCCTGATAGAACATGACTCTATCTCAAAACAAAAACAAAGCATAAGACCATAAAAAGTATTAAGAAAAAAAAGACTTGAGACACACCTATCTGATAAAAGACTGGGCTAGTCTCCAAAATATGCAGAGAATCCTTAAAACTAAAGAACCACTGCACAATCAACTCAGTTAAAATGTAGCCTAGGGAGCTATCAGGGTCCACCCAGTGAGACTCCTGCCCCAATTCCATGCCTACCTGTAGCTCCTCCAGGCAAACCTAACAGCAACATCGAGTTCCACCCTTTCTCTACTGCATACTATTCCCTGGCCTGCATGCATCGAGGGGACCTGCTTGCATCCCTGGGGACCTGCTGTCACCCAGGAAAACTGCATGATATTCCCCATGCACTAATCTCCTTCCCACTGGGTTCTCCTGCTCCCTGCAGCCCAACAGCCTTGAGGTCTGCTCCATTCCCTCTGTGCTCCATCTTCTGGTCCACAATTCTACCTAAAATCCCAGAGACCTGCAGCTATCAGGGACTATCAGCTCTTCCTGCCTTCCTGGGAGCCTGGCACCACCCAGGACAACCAGCAGCCTGAAGCTATCAGTCACTATCAGCTCTGTTTTATACCTGGAAGCATGCTGCCACCTGAACAAACAGCTCTACCTGCAATCTCAGAGGCCTGCTACCATCAGAGACTACCACCTCAACCTGCATCCCCGGAGGCCTGTTACCACCTAAGACAACCAGCTCTATCTGCAATCCTAGAGGCTTGCTACCATTAGGAACCACTAGGTCTGGAAAAACCAGGGACAACCATATCGTTAAAGGTCAGCATAACAATAGAACCAACAAAAGCTAGGCCAATATGACAGCATAAGAACCCAGCTATCCTACCTGGATATACTAACACACCTGAAGTACAAGAAAATGATCTTAAATCCAATCTTATGAAGATACTTGATGACTTTAAAGAGGTAATGAATAAATATAAGTACAGAAAAATATGGTCAAACAGGTGAAGGAAAGGTAATAAAACTGTTAAAGACCTGAAAATGGAAATAGAAGCAATAAGGAAACACAAACTGAAGGATTCCTGGAGATGGAAAACCCAGGAAGAGAGCAGAATACAAGAGATTGAAGAGAGAATCTTGAGAATAGAATGCACAATAGAAGAAATCAATAAACTAGTCAAAGAAAATGCCAAATCTAAAATATGTCCAGGAAATATCCAGGAAATTTGGAACTCTATGAAAAAACCAAACCTAAGAATAATAGTAATAGAAGAAAGAGAAGATTATCAGCTCAAAGACATATAAAATATCTCTAACAGAATCATAGAAGAAAAAATTCTTTAATCTAAAGAAAGAGATGCCTTTAAATGTATGAAAAGTTTACAGAACATCAGAGAGATTAGACTTCCAGGCACATAATAATCAGAATACCAAATGTACAGAGCACAGGAAGAATAGCAAAAGCTGAAAGGGAAAAATACTAAGTAACATATAATGGCAGACGTATCAGACTTACACCTGACTTCTCAATGGAGACTGTAAAAGCCAGAAGGGCCTGGGCAGATGGTTGCAGTCTGTAAGAGACCACAGATATAAGCCCCAACTACTATACCCAGCAAAATTTCCAATCATCATAGATGGAGAAAACAATATATTCCATAATATTAGCAAATTTAAACAGTATCTTTCCACTAATCTAGCCCTACAGAAGAGACAAGAAGGAAAACTCCAAAACCAAGGAGAGTAATTAAAATCAAGAAAACAAAACAAAAGAAATAAATAATTTCAAATCACTCAAAACGAAAGATCTCTCTCTCTCTCTCTCTCTCTCTCTCTCTCTCTCTCTCACACACACACACACACACACACACACACACACACACACACAAAACACCAACATCAAAATAACAGCAATTAACAACCATTAGTCATTGATATCTTTCAATAACAACGGCCTCAATTCCACAATAAAAACAAAAAGGCTAACAGAGTGGATGCAAAAACAGGATTCATCATTCTGTTGCATACAAGAAATACACCCCTACAACAAGGAGAGACATTTTCTCAAAGTAAAGGAACAGAAAAGGGTTTTGCAAGCAAATGGAGCCAAAAAACAAGAAAGAGTAGCCATTCTAATAATCTTATAAAATAGATGTAATTAACCAAGAATAATCAAAAGAAATGGAGGACCTTTCACACTCATCAAAGGAAAAATCCACCGAGATGACATCTCAAATATGAATATCTATGCCACAAATGCAAGGGCATACACATACATAAAAGAAACAATACTAAAGCTTAAATCACACACCACACCCTAAACATTAATAGTTGGAGACTTTAATATCCCATTCTCACCAATGAACAGGTTATGGAGACAGAAACTATGCAAAGAAATAATGAAACTAATACATACTATGAATCAAAGGACCTAACAGATAACTACAGAACATTTCACCCATACACAAAAGAATATACTTTCACTTCAAAGAACTTTCTTCATAATTGACCATATACTCAATCTGTGAAGCAAGCCCCACAGATAAAAGATTGAAATAACCCCTTGAATCACCATGTATTAGATCACCATGTATTAAAGCTGGACTTCAACAACAATAGAAAGCCTACAAACTTATGGGAACTCACTGAACATTGTGAAAAAGAAGAAATAAGGAAAGAGATTAAAGTTTTTCTAGAATTCAATGAAAATAAAGGCAAAACCTTCCCAAATTTATGGGACCTAATGAAAGCAGTTCTAAGAGGAAAGTTCATAGCACTAAGTGCCTTCTTAAAGAAGTTGTATCTCATACTAGCAACTTAATAGCACACTTGAAAGCTTTAGAACTAAAGAAGAAAGCACATGAAAGATGGTAGAAAATAAACAAATTCAGTGCTGAATTCAATCAGAAACAAAGAGAAAAATATATAAAAAAATAAAAACAAAATGCCAAGAACTAGTTCTTTGAGAAAATCAACATGACAGACAACTCCTAAGCTAAACCAACTAAGAGGCAGAGAGACAATATCCAAGTTAACAGAATCAGAAATGAAAAGGGAAACATAACAACAGACACTGGGGAAATACAAAGAACCATTAGTTCTTATTCGAATTCTGTACTCCACAAAATTGGAAAATGTAAAGGGGTTGAATAATTTTCTGGGTAGCTTCAACCTACCAAAGTTACAATCAAGATTTTATAAATAATAAATAGTCATATAATTCCCAGGGAAATTGAAGCAATCATTAAAAGTCTCTTAAGAAAAGAAGGAGGAGTAGAAGGAGAAGAAGAAGGAGAAGAAGAAGGAGAAGAAGAAGGAGAAGGAGAAGGAGAAGAAGAAGAGGGAGGGAGGGGGAGGGGAGGGGGAGGGGGAAGGGGGAAGGGGAAGAGGAAGGAGAGGAAGAAGGAGAGGAAGAAGGAGAGGAAGAAGAAGAAGAGGAAGCTGCTGCTGCCCAGGGTCAGATGGTTTTAGCACATAATTCTACCAGAGTTTCAAAGAAGAGCTAATACAAAAACTCCTACTACTATTCCACAAAGGAGAAACAGAAGGAAAATTGCCAAACTCATTCTTTGAAGCCACAGTCACCCCGGTACCTAAATCAAAGACTCATCAATAAAAGAAAATTTCAAATCAAATTTTCTTATGAAAATCGATGCAAAGTTACTCAATAAAATACTTGCAAACCATATCCTAGAATACATAAAAAACATCATCTATCAGGATCACGTAAGCTTCATCCCAGGGATGCAGGGATGCAGGGATGCTTCAATATATGAAAATCCATCAATGAATTCCATTATAGAAGCAAACTGAAAGAAAAAAAATACACGAGCCATTCATTTGATGCTAAAAATGCCTTTGACAAAATAAACCACCCCTACTTGTTAAAAGTCTTGCACAGATCAGGAAGAAATTGAAGAAGACATCAGAAGTTAAAAAGATCTCCCATGGCCATGGATCAGTAGGATTAACATAGCAAAAATGGCCATCTTACAAAAAGCAATCTACAGATTAAATGCAATTCCAATCAAAATTCCAACCCAATTCTCTATGGACTTTGAAAGAACAATTCTCATCTTCATATGGATAACCTAAAAATCGAGGATAGCCGAAACAATCTTGAACAATAAGAGTGCTTCTGGAGATATCACCAGCTCTGATACTCAAGCTGTACTGCAAAGCAATAGCAATAGATACCACATGGTATTGGTATAGAAAACAGACAGGTTGATCAAGGAATTGAATTGAAGACCCAGAAATAAACCTACACAGCTAAGAACACTTGATTTTTGACAAAGAAGCCAAAAACCATACAGTGGAATAAAGAAAGCATCTTCAACAAATGGTGTTGGTCTAGCTGTAGGTCTGCATGTAGAAGAATGCAAATAGATCAATATCTATCATCCTGCACAAAACTCATGTCCAAGTGGATAAAAGGCCTCAAGATAAAAGCAGACACACTATATCTAATCAAAAAGAAAGTGGGGAAACTGTCTTGAACACATTGGTACTGGAGACAACTTTCTGAATAGAACACCAACAGTTCAGATAAAAAGATCCACAATTAATAAATGGGACTTCATGAAATTGAAAAGCTTCTGTAAAGCAAAGGACACCATCAATAGGACCAAATGGCAATCTACAGATTGGGAAAAGATCTTCATCAATCCTACATCCAACAGAGGGCTATTATCCAAAATATACTAGGAACTCAAGAAGTTAGACTCCAACAAACCAAATAACCCAATTAAAAAGTGGGTTACAGAGCTAAATAGAGAATTTTCAACAGAGTACTCTCTAATGATAGAGAAACATTTAAAGAAATATTCAATGTCCTTAGTCATCAGGGAAATGCGAACCAAAATGACTCTGAGATTCCACTGTACAACCACCATAGTGACTAAGATCAAACACTAGAGTGACAGCACATGCTGGTGAGGCTATGGAGCAAGGGGGAGCACTCCTCCATTGCAGATAGAAATACTAACTTGTATAGCCACACTGTAAATCAACTTGGTGGTTTCTTAGAAAATTAGAAATAGTTTTAAATCAAGACCCAGCTAGGTATATCACTGCTAGGCATATATTCAAAAGCTGCTCCACCTACCACAAGGACACTTGCTCACCTATACTCAAAGCAGCTTAATTCATAATAACCAGAAACTAGAAAGAATCCAAATGCCCCTCAACTCAAAAATGGATAAAGATAATGTAGTTCATTTACATAATATAATCATACTCAGCTATTAAAAACAATGATTTCATGCAATTTGTAGGGATGGAACTAGAAAATATTATCCCAAGTGAGGTAACCGAGACCCAAAGGACACTCATGGTATATACTCACTGATTTGTGGACATTAGCCATCAAGTACAGGATACATATAATACAATCCACAAACCCAAAGAAGATGAATAACAAGAAGGGCTTCAGGGAGGATGTTTGAATCTCACTTTGAAGGGGAGATAAGAGAGTCATCAGAGGTGGGTGGATGGAGGGATCTAGGTGGGAGAGGGGATATGGAAGGGAATGGGGGTGGATCAGATGTATGGAGAGTCAGGGAAAGAGGGCAGGAAGAGTGAAGATGGATAAGAACACCCACCCATGCACAAAACCTTCTACCCAATATTGTTCTACCTACAAGAAGTACAGGGATAAAAATAAAGCAGAGATTGAGGGAATGACCAAGCCATGATTGGCCTAATTTGAGACTCATCCATTGGAAACAAACAATCCCTGACACTATTGATGAAACTCTGTTATGCTTGCAAACAGGATCCTGGCATAACTGTCTTTTGGGAGGTTCCACCCAGCAGCAGATGGAAACAGATATAGAGACCAACAGCTAAACATTAGAAGGAGTTTGGGGAGTCTTGTGGAAGAGTGTGGAGGAAGGATTGAGGGACTTGGAAGTGATAGGGACTCCAGAAAAAGATTAAACAGACTCAACTAACCTGGAACTTTGGGGCATTACAGAGAATGGACCACCAACCAAAGAGCCTCCAAGGGCTGGACTAACCTCCCCCCTCAGCCCCCACACATATGTAGCAGAAGTGCAGCTTGTTCTTCATGCTGGTCTCCAACAACTGGAATGAGAGAGCTGTCCCTGACTTTGTTGTCTGCCTATGAATCCTCTTCCCCTATATGGGCTGCTTTATCTTTCCTCACTGGGAAAAGATGTGCCTAGTTCTGCAGTGACTTGATGTGCCAGAGTGGTTTGATACTCTGGGGAGGGGGACATCCCCCTCAAGGGGAGACAGGATATGTGCAGGGGTGGGGGCTATGTGAAGTAGACTGGAAGGAGGCAGGAGGATGTAATCAGAATGTAAAGTGAATAAATAAATAACTTAATGGAATCAAAAATACAGGCTAGGCCATCCTCTGCTATATGCATGCAACTGGAGCCATGAGTCCCCCTATGTGCACTCTTTGGTTGGAGTTTTAGTCCCTGGGAGCTCTGAGGGTACTAGTTAGTTCATATTGTTGTTCCTCCTAAGGGACTGTAAACCCCTTTAGGGATTGTTTTAGTTTTTCTTTTCTTTTCTTTTCTTTTCTTTTCTTTTCTTTTCTTTTTTTTTTTGAGGGGAACCTGGGAAAGGAGATATTGTAAATAAGAAAACATCTAATAAAAAAAAGAAAAAAATACAGGCTAGGGACATTGCTAAATGCTTTACCAAGGAGGATATATGGTTGATGTTCTGCACTATAGATTTTCAAGGAGGAACAAAATTAAAGCCACTATTAACTTGTGCTATGTGCCTTCTAGATGGCCACAGTGCAGAGCACTGATACCACCAAATGACTCAAAGAATGTAAAGAAAAAATACTCATTCATTGATGATGGGAATGCAAAAGTGGTATAATTGTTTTAGAAGGCAGTTTGGCTCTTTCTTACACAATGAACATGATCTTACCCTGACCCCACCAGTCCAACAATCAAGCTTCTTTGCATTTTATCAAAGGAGAGGAACATTTATATCCATGTAAAAACCTGTACAAAGATTTTTATAACAGCTTTACTCAAAAGTGCCCAACCTTGGAAGCAACAGATTTCCTTGGCTGATGAACAAAACAGTAAACTGTGGTACATATGGGTAATGGACTATTATTGATTGAAAAAGTGGAAATGAGTTAGCAAGACATGCAGTGTGTATATTATTGTGTCAAAGAAGGCAATGTGAAAGTTTGTATGTTGTGGTATTCTACTGTATGACATTCTAGGAAAGGAAAGCAATGTGGACAAAAAAGCTGAGTAGTTGCCATGGAATTTAAGGGTTAGTGATGACTAGGGGTAGCACAAAGGGGTTCATATCATCATACATTTGTTCAGTTCTCTAGATTATATAACACTGAGAATGAATCCCAATGTAAACCATGGACTCTGGATAATAATGATATGTTAATCAATAGTGAAAAATGTACCTCTCTGGTTGAATGTGTGATAACAGAGTAGGCTCTGTTGTGCCAGGGCAGAGATAAAGCAAAATTCTCTACTTTCTGCTCAATTTGGCTCTGAATTTAAAACTGTTTTAAACAACAGTGTGTGTTAATAAGTACTGTGATAAATAGCTCCATTAAAGTTATGAGATACCGATAAATATAAAATTATATTTCTCCATAACTAAAAAGAAATCCAAGAGTAAATATGACTTAATTCATACTATTAAAAGAGTAAAATAATATAAATAAATTACAAGTAAATTCAACAATAGTGTAAAACTTGTACTCTGAAAATGTCAAACCATTGTTGAAAGAAGTTTAAAGAGACCTAACAAACATCAACAATTAATGTAAAAGTGATCATGGGTTTGGGAAAGAACAAGAAGGGGAATGTATGGGAGAGGTTAGAGGGAGAAAAGACAAGGAGAAAATGATGTACTTTGGTTTTAACTAAAGTGTCTAAATGGCCTAAACAACAAGGAAAGATTATATGATTACTACTGGTCATCCAGCAAGAGGTGAGACAGGAATCCAGACTGGGCTCAGCAGCCATGCTATCGGTTAAAAGAAGCCCTAGTCTCCTAAGAGCAGGGAGGCAACCTCACCAATGAGGAGGGAAAAATAAGCTTCCATAGGTTACTAGAAACAACCAAATTCATTTTCCTAAGCATGGTTTTTCACTTGTAGAAACTTGGTTCCTCTTCCTGGAGATACCAAACCCTGTGAAAGATAAGAGTCAACTGATAATTTGTTTCGTTTTAAGGACATTAAAAAAACCAGTTTTATTAATACACAACTCACAGATTCTTGATATGGTTGATCTTGATCCTCAGTTACTGAGGTTTGGATTCACCATGCAAACAGACTCCCTCAGATGTGTCTTTGAGAGTGTATCAGCAAAGCCATTCCATGTGATGGTCTCTAAGATGGAATAACAAAGAAAAAGATAGTGATCAGAGCACCAACATCCATGCATCTCTGCATTATCTCTGCTGCCTAATGCTCCCAACAACACACATTTCTTCCCTACACTATATCACCTAACCTGTGAGCAAAATAAATTCTCCCTGTTGTACATTGCTTATTGTTGGGCATTTGGACACATCACCATACAATGTAATTATCTACCTCCATCTGTATCATCATTCACTCCTGTCTACACAATTTTTCCTCCATTTCAAACTCAGAATACTTCAGTCATCTTTTAGCATCTTTGTGTCTTGTCTTTCTTTTTACTTGTTGCATGGAAGAGGCTATCTACTCCTCAGACGGCCGTGAGTATCTCTAAGGATGTCAGGAACTTGTCCAGTGATACTGTTCTCAATGGGTCTTGAGTGTGGATGGAGATTTCTAACACAGGGGCAGGGGAGAGGTTCTGTTTGTTAACTCAGACTGTTACTATATATCTCTTATGCAAGTGGGGTGGTCCTTATAGTAGAAAGTACAGGGATTGAGACAGGGAGTTGGATGGCATACAGCAAAGATGTTCTAAAGTAGCTCATTGGACAAGAAGAAGGCTTGAGACTATTAGATGGAACACAAATACAAATTTTATTCATTAATACATGGATTAACACAGCTGTTTTTTTTGGGAATTTAAATAATGCTGTATTGAACATAGGAAAGAACTATATCTTCAACATTCATTTTAATTCTTTTTTCTTTCTTATTATAAACTATTATTTTATTAGATATTTTCTTTATTTACATTTCAAATGTTATCCCCTTTCCTTATTTCCCCTCCAAAAACCCCCTATCCCATCCCCCCTCCCCTTGTTCACTAACCCACCCACTTCTGCTTCCCTGTCCTGGCATTCCCCTATATTGGGGCATCAAGCCTTCACAGGACCAAGAGTCTCTCCTCTCATTGAGGGCGCTTCACTACATGTGGGATTTCTGGGTCATATAATAATTCTATGCTTGAATTTTGAGGAACTACCATACTACTTTCCCTAATGGATATACATTGCCACCCTCCCCCACAAAAGATTCTTTTTCTCAATGTCTCTGCCAACTCCTATTATTTCTTGATTTATCAGTAGATGCAAAATATGTGATGAAGGTAACGGTATATATTGTCATGAAAAGGAGATCGCAGCATGTGCAACTCAAAGATGACCCTGGAAGATGTGATGCCACGAAAATAATTCAGACACAGAAATACCAAATAAATGTAGTCTGACTTGTAGACACAAAGACCAGAATGGTGGCTGCCAGAGGCTAGATGTTAGAATAATAGGACAATGTCAGCCAGAGGGAGCTAGCTTTCAGTTAGTGATGAACAAGTTCTGGCAAAACTGAAGTTGAGTGGGATTGATGACATATTTGTTCATTGATTCAATTGGGATAATCATTATGTACTATGTATGTATGTTCAATTATTGCCACATTCTACTCTGTGAATATATTCTATGATAATTTGACATTAAATATTTTTAAGTTCTTTAAAAGTTGGAACAAAAGCAAGTCTTCCAGATGGTGTGCTCTCTTTGGAGGCTGTGTATTATTTTCTGTAAATCATCACTACCTTGCAATACATGCTTTCCAATAAAGCTTAAACTAAAATAATTTGAGTCATTTGTTCGAAAGAGATTTTGTTAATGTTCTATATTTTATGGGTGAAAGGAGACCCTGTCTCAATCCCAAATCTTGTTTCAAGGAGTCTCTGGGGTCTACTTGTGTTTAGGCTGAGGTAATGGGTGGACAGGAATAATAGGAAGGCTACAATCTTCCATTAGTGGGAACCCTCACAAAACAGTAAGCCAGCTTTGTGAGAGATGAAGCAGATGGCAGAGAGAGGACAGCATGGGAGCAATCCCAAAAGAAAACCACCCTTATTAACAAGCAGACAGTAAGCAGACAGCAAGCAGAGAAAGAGATTTCCTAAAACAGTGAAAACCATGGCAGGGAAGCCCTTCTCCCTCAGCTATTGGAAGTCTGAGAGAACTCATCCAGAGGATCTGTGTACCTTTCATCCAGTGGCTGATGCCACTATACCATTGCAGGAGAGTCTAATCACATCCACAATGGGACCAGACTCTGGTTAGGAACAACCTATGTTCATCATTTGGGTTATAAGAATTAAAAATGAAGACATTACAACACCAACGTTTAAGTGTTGCATGTGATATTTTGACTGCCCCTAATTCATATTCCACAGTCTAAACAGAACAAACACAAAGATGCTGGATGTCCACATAGAATTACACACTGTTCTGTACTGTCCTGTTCAAGGCTCCAAGCACATGGAGGTAGACAGCATTCCTGATGCTTCTTGAGGTGTGGAGAAAGAGATGGTGGCAACAGAGCAGAAATGATTTTGAACTTCTGGATCTTCAAACTCTTGGGCTTCATTCAAAGAAGGTCAGCAAAACCCTACAAAAGCAATAAAGGGCAAAGATTTCTAGAGGAGCCTCAGTAACTGTTTTCTTTCTTTTTAATCACCTCCCCTTCCCTCTAATCTCCTAATATGTCTTGAGCATCTGCTCACCCTGTTCCACACTCCCTTCTTGCACAGTGGCCCAGCAGGAGGCTGTGGGAAAAAAATCAGAGTGGTGCTCAAGCCCATAGTGTTATGAAATGGGAATGGTAATAAAATCTCCACATGGGAGAATCCCCCATTGACTATGACAATGAGAACAAAGAAAGACAAGTGTCATGGAGGTAACTTCTTATTAGAGAACACTGTCAAATGCCTCCACAGTGGTGCTGCAGTTCCCTTTCTCACTGTGATTAACATTCTGACCAAAAGCAACTTAAGGAATAAATAAGTTTATTTCAGCATACAAGTTGCATCTCATCATTGAGAAAAGTCAGGGCAAGACCTCAAGCAAAAACTTGAAAAAGGAAAAAAAACAAAATAAAAATATCCATAAAGGGATGCTGTCTCTTGCTACTTGACAGACTCCAGGCTCACACTTAGCTAGCTTTATTTTTTTATAGTTTAATTAAAATACAATTCCATCACTCCACCTCTTCCCTTTACTCCTTCTAACCCTTCCCATGTGATCTCTTTCAAACCCCTCCCATGTCCCCTCTATCACTGCCTCTTAAATTAGTAGCCTGTTTTTCTTTTATTGTAATTGTTAGACACACATGTGCACATACATGCATAAATATATACATGTAACTTGCTGAATCAGTTTAATATGGCTTTTGTGTACTGGTCAGGGCTGTCCACGTTGTATTGGATAACAAATTAGGGAGCTTAGAAGGTCTGGTACTTGATTTAAATGTCATTAATTCACAGTTGCTGCATTCAAGTGTAAAAAAAAAATCACTGGACTAATAAATGGAGAGTTTTATTAGAATTAAGGTTATATGCTAGTTGAAGGTGGCCAACATTTTGAATAATGTCTCTCATCCATTCTACAGAACCATTTGATTACAGGATATTGCACTGTGGCTGGTTATACAAAGATGTGAGGATAAAGGTAGGCACCCATGTGTTCAGTACCATGAAGAAATAGGATCCTTTGTGTAAAAGGTGAAAATGGGATGCCTATGCATATGCCTCATGCTAGGAAGAAGCAGGATTCCACATTCCTACACAGTGTTGTGTAAGACAGCTGGACTCAGACTACAAAAGCCAATTTGTGTTTTGTCAGCCAAACAGTGAATATAGTAAGAGATCAGATTTTCACCTGAATGCCATCTACTTTATTTCCTTCAATTTCTTTCTATTTATTAATGTTTTTGGGACAGGGTCTTGAACAGGTTTTGAGACAGTTCTGGCTTACTTACTATGTAGCACAGACTGGTCTCAAAATCATGGCAATCCTCCCAAACGCCAAGATTATCGGCATGAGCTATTATGCCTGGATCTCTACTGGCCAATTGTTTTTGTTGTTGTTGTTTTTGGAAACAGTCTTGCTAGGTATACCTGGCTGGCCTAGAATTTGCTGAGTAGATCAAGCTAGTCTGGCACTCACAGAGATCCACCACCTTATGCCACAGAAGTGCTGGGATTAAAGGTGTATGGCATCACAATTGATTTATTTATCAAATTTATATTGTCTAAATGTAGTTACTGGATTTTCAGTAATTTTTTGCCTGTGGACATAACACAGACTTTTTAGTAAAATTTGGATCCTCAACCCTTTACCAGGTGAATCGGAGCTCCAACCCTTGACCAGGTAAGTCAGAATTCTTCACATTAAAAAAGGAAAGAATTCTTCACATTAGTGCAGTCATGTAGGGACTTTGACCCCTCCCCTTCCTCTCCCCCTCTCTCTTTCTCCCACTCTTTCTCTTTCTTTCCTTCCCTCCCTCCCTCCCTCTTTCTTTCTCTTTTTTTGAATTTTCTTTGTCATCTATGTTTGTATACATGCATAGTGTATATAGTGTGTGTGTGTACATGTGTGTGTGTGTGTGTGTGTGTGTGTGTGTGTGTGTGTGTGTGTATGCACGTGTGCCTGCATGAGCATGCCTACATGTGAGCTAGGTAGGGATTGAATTTATGTTCTTGCATAGATATAGATACCATTGCTATGGCCAGCCCCTATATCCTTCAGTCATTATACTTTCTGGCTGTTGTTCCTGTGAACACAACACGTTTAGGAGGGGCTGGATTAAGTCTGATGCTTCATCTCTCAGAGCTCTGGGCCAGTGAGAGCTTAGTTACAGACCAAAGAGTACTTTCCTATTTTAGAGAGGAAGTTGTAATCACCCAGGAAACCATTGAAAAGGTCCATTCCTCACCCAGACAAGCATCTGGGTACTATCAAAAGAATGATGAAGAGCCTTCTTGGTTGCTAAGCCATTGGAGAATCTGCCAAGGAACCTACTGTTCCCATAGAAACCAACACTTTAGAAAAGATTGGCATGAGTTGCCATCCTGCTGCTGAGGAAGGACCTTCATCAAGAGTCGGGGATTAATAAGGGGTTGAGGTTCTCCTGTCCTTACTGTGCTGAGACAAAGTGTTTACATAGGAGGCATCTGTGGAGCAGAGGGACCAGCTCCATCCTAACAGGAGTGCCCATCCCCAGTTGGTTCTACTTGCATTTTCCTTCACATGTCAGTTCATCTTAGAAACTGAGTTTGATGAATAAGTCACTTCCAGTACTCTTGCAGAGGCGTTTACACTTTTCATAAGCAGAATGAAAAGAGCTAGGTGGGGAGCCAAGTTTCTCTGCTCTACTCGTTGTTTTCTTCCTTTTCTTCTGGAATGTTCAGCCCAGGCATGGACAACTCATGGTAATTATACTTTCTCTACCTCTACAAAATCAGCTCATGTCTGTTTTTAAAACTGTTCCCTCAGAATGTTGTACAGTATCTCTGCACTTTTTCCTATGGTCATATTCTGCCCTTATGTAAGAACATTTTTTTTCCCCCCTATTTAACCTACATTTTTTTGTTATAGCTTAAACCTGTTTCCCATAGTTAAATATATAACTATGGTAAAATTTAAAAGCCATCAACAGATGAACAAACGCACTAGAAACTAAACATACCACTCCTCACTCCTCAATATACCTTTATTAACATCTTCTCTGACTCCTTTAGTGGTCATCCTCACACGTAGAATCTCCAGACTCATCATTGTCAATACCATTGTTCACACACAATTTCATGGAGGTTTGAGAAGGAAGTTCTAGGAGTTTTGTTTTGGTTTTATTTTTGTTTTGTTTGTTATTTTATTTTAATTTTAAATTTTTTGTAGAAGAAAGTTCTTCCAAAAATTGTAGTATCTAGAGCAACAGTTCTCAACCTGTGTGTGGGTCATGACCTCATATCAGATATCCTGAATATCAGATATTTACATTATGAATCATATCTAGCAAAAATAGTTACAAAGTAGCAAAAAATAACTTTATGGTTGTGGATCATCACAACATGAGGAACTATTTTAAGAGGTAACAGTATTAGGAAGGATGAGAACCAGTGATATAGTCTGGAAGAAGAAAACAATGCAGAATATTCTAGAGTCCAGGATTCTTTAGAGTTTCTTCTTATTTTAATTTGTGCTTTCAATAATCCTCCCCCAAGCTTATTGAGGAAAGTATTTTATTTATTTTAAATATTAAATTTTGAATTTGGAGAAGTTGATTTGTCCAGTCACAGAGCTTATAACCAACAGATATGGGAATGGGAAGGCTTTGATTTGAGTTAGTCAGTTATTCCAAAGCCATTCTTTTTCAATCCATAGCTTTAAAGTTCTTCCCAGATACCACCATGGAGTCTAACAGTCTTTATCTGCATGCATTATGCTCAGGAAGGACATGAAGGCAGAACTTTCATTCCCTTCATACAGACCTGCAGGACATCTACGGAGATAGAGAGGACTTCCGTGAAGACAAGCCCTTTGTGTAACTCCCCATACCAAACCTGACTTCAGTTCAGCCTCAGTAGCCTGGTGAGGCAAGTCCTTGTTCCTCCTTAAGAATGTAGTAATAGAACCCAGTGGCTGCTCAGGCAACACTACATGCAGCATCCTTCTCTCTCGGCTACTGACAGGTGCCCTCTTAAGAAGACACCATGAAACTCTGGCTAACAGACATCCAAATGTCTACATATCTCACATGGGGAAGTGAGTCTATACTAAAAAGGTGTTAGTGGACACACATTCTCTCCCCATCCCCTTCCTGGACTAATGTCTGGAAATCAGAGATCCTGACTGGAGGCTTGTGCTGTGACACTATTCCATTTACAAGTATATGTACACACACACACACACACACACACACACACACACACAGACTGATCCTCCCATTTCTGTCACATGGGCCCTGATTTTCTTTCTGCAAAGCCCCTGAATATTGTTGTCTGCCTTTCTGTTTGTGGCATTATTATCTTCTTCTAAGTGCCATACAGAACCAATTCATCTCAGTGGCCCCTTTGAACCCAGGTCCTGGACATTTTATCCTCACAGGTTTGAGCACCCTGTCTCTGCACTCTCTGATCTCACTTTCTTCTTTCATCCATTTGCTAATCAAAGTTGGCCAAAGGAATACCTGGAGTCACAGAGCTGGTCACCTGTCTGGTGTGCATGTTTTCTACTTTCTTCCCTATACAGGAACAGCAACCTGCCCAGCTAACAACATCAAGTAACATGCACAAGTGCAGCTTCTCTACTGGCAGCCTATCCCCTTAAAGTCAGAAGTACTAAGTGATAAATGAAAGTTTCAGCACATAGCTCAGTATGCTCTCTTATTCCTTTGGGAAAGCACTTATTTAGGGACCCACATATCCAGCGATTTCAAACACAGGAAGCAGATATTACCTAAGTGGGTTACTGGAAATGTCAGAACATCTCCTCTTAAATCTATTCTATCCTGTCTAATTTATTCTGCCTATTGATATGACAGTGCCAGATAAATGATGTGTGCACTGCATATGGGAGGGGGATCTATCCTCCTTTTATGGACATCAGTTCTGCTAGCTATTCAATAGATGATTTCAATACTTTGTGTGGAAACTTCTGGGTGACCAACTCCACAGCCATAGGTCTGCTCAGTCATCTCATATTGACAAGTATTATTCACCATAAACATGCTTTAACACTGAATTAAATATGTTTGAAGTGCTATAATGCTGTTCTGTCCATCCCTATCGGTAGAAAGAGACACTTCTCTCTGACATATATATTCATTCTATGTACAGGATTTGTTGATTAGCCTAGAATGCTAGAGAACAGGGTTAGCCAATTGTACTTAGTATTGGTCTAGGTGACTAAGTTGCCTCCATTCCCATAATCATAATGACTCTTCTGCATATTTCCACTGGCAGAGCAGACCTCATGGATCTTGTTCAATGTCAACCTGATTGTTTATGCCTCTTCTGATCTGGGAATCTTGCATGGGCATTAGTGTGGGATAACAAAGTTTTTTATTTGTCACTGGCTCTTATATCCCTAAACATGTGTCTATTCATAAGACATACTAGTCTTCTATCACTTAGTTTGGTTCCTCCTTGGCCCCGTGACTAACTAGACAATCAATTTTCACTGTCCATAAACTCCTATATGTTAATCCCAAGTTGTCTTCCCTTTCTACATGGGCTAGATTGACAGTTGCATTGCCTGAAGCTCCACTCACTGAGAGACAACACCCTTCCAATTGAGGTAGTCCTTGGAGCTAGACTCGGAGATATCAGCTAGAAGCTTCCTAAGAGCTGAGACTGAGCACTTTGCCCCAACGTGGGAATTAAAAGGCTTAGTCCATGGCTCTAGGTCAGCACCTTATATAGTAGATTCTCTAATCACTTGTAAGATTTCATGTGAATGAATAAATGCTACCTTTTCATAAAGGTCAGGCATAATACCTGCCCCCCTCTCCATACACACTTACATCCACAAGCACACACATAACATACACATACTCACAAAAGTACATAAACACACATGCCTCACTCTCATACATATACACACACTCCATAAGATCTGCTTCTGGAGTATATTCCTAGTGTGAATATTCTTTTACATAAGTTCATATTATATAATGTATACACTTATCCCACCCTAGAGAGCAGCAACTATCATCCCCAGTGTAATGACTGATATTAGATGTTCAATAGATATAGTTAAAAGACAGGAGAAGAAAAAACAGTGAAAATGTATAAATGAGTATATGTATTTTACTACATATTGGATACAAGCACACTTTTTTTCTGGAAAGTTAGGACCTTGTACCCTGAGCTTGTACATACACACACATGAGCGTGTGCACACACCCTGCCCCAAACCCTGAGAGCTGACTGTTCAAGGGCCATCTTAGCTCTCAAAGCTGTGAACTGATAATCTGACTATAGAAAGGACATGAAACGTCCTGTAAACCTTCCCCTCCTTCCTGCCAACTGTCAAAATACCAAACCCTGAGCTCAGTCTAATAGTTGGCTCTAAGTATCCACATCTGTATTTGTCAATTGCTGGCAGAACCTTTCAAGGAACAGCCACACCCAATTCCTGTCAGCAAGCATCTCTTGGCAACAGCAACAGTGTCTGCAGACAGGATGGACCCCCAGTGGGGTGGTCCCCAGATGGCCCTTCCTTCAGTCTGCTCTATTTTTTGCCCCTGACTTTCCTTTGGACAGGAACATTTCTGGATTAAAAATTTTGTGATGGGTAGGTGGTCCCATCCCACAACTGGGGGCCGTGCCTATATATTGTAGATGTTCTCTACAGTTTCTACCTCCTCTTCCCTGTGAATTTTGGCTAAAGTCATCCTTGTTGGGTCCTGGGAGCCTCTCACTTCCCTGGCATCTGGGACCCTCCAGTGGCTACTCCCAGTTTCTTATCCCCCAACTGCTACATATTTTTATTCAATTTCCTGGGCCTCTGTACCTTTCTCCTGTCTCCTCCAGTAAGTGATACTTCTCCTCTTTATTTCCTTCCCCTTCTCTCTCCCTCACAGGTTCCCCCTCCTCCCACCCCCATCCATCATCCTGTTCCCCTCTCAGTGCAGGACTGAAGCATCCACACCCTGGTCTTCCTTCCTCCTAAGCTCCATATGGTCTGTGGGTTTTATTATGGGCATTGTGACCTTTGGGGCTAATATCCACTTATCAGTGAGTATATACAATGTGTGTTCTTTTGTGTCTGGGTTACCTCACTCAGGATATTTTCTAGTTCTATCCATTTGCCTGTGAATTTTATGAAGTCATTGTTTTTAATAGTAGTACTCCATTGTGTAAATGTACCACATTTTCGGTATCCATTCTTCTATTGAGGAACATCTGGGTTCTTTCCAGCTTCTGGCTATTATAAATAAGGCTGCTATAAATATAGTGGAGCATGAGTCTTTGTTATATGTTGGAGCAACTTTAGGGAATAGCCCCAGTAGTGGCATAGCTGTGTCTTCAGGTAGAACTATGTCCAATTTTCTGAGGAACTGCCAGATTGGTTTCCAAAGAGGTTTTACCCACTTGCAGTCCCACCAGCAATGGAGTAGTGTAACTTTAAAAAAAAAATAGTAAGTAGTAATTAAGGAAACATTATCTTAGAATTAAAAGAACTGAAAATGCAAAAAAAAAAAAAAAAACCCAGACAAACAAACAAACAAACAAACACCCTAAATGCCAAGGTTTCCTGATTCCAGAATAGGCTGTACACTATGCTTCCTGTGGTGGTCATTTGCCTCAGTTTCCAGCTGCTGCACAAAACAAAGGACAATCACTCCTTCTTTTTCCCAGTCTGGCTTTACTTAAGTTTCATCAGTCAAATGCTGATTTTAAATGTGTTACAGCAAATATATGTTTGCAAGGAATGAGGACAACAAAAGTCTTACATTAAGTTTCTCAGGGCTTTTTTCTTGTGGTATGTAAAACATAAACTTTGAAGCAATGTCTCAAATACAGAAAAAGAGATCAGTGTTACAGATTTCTGATCTGCAAACTGAAAATGCATACACACACATGTGCATATACACATGTTTGCATTTCTCTGAATAAGTGACCAGAACAAATAACAGTAGATGCTCATGTCAACTGAATCCTTGTGGTATTCTTCTAAGGTACAGTACTGCCCTGTAGGGATTTCCTGAACTGTGACACTCTGAGCTGCCATTCTGCCATAGTGGACAATGTGTGTATTGAGGTTTCAGTGTACTGATTTAAATACAGATAACAGCTCCACATTTTTTATTTGAGGACTGATTTGAGGAGTGGTAGTGCTTCAGTCATCTTGCTTTCATAGTAAAAATGAGCTAGAAGTCTCTTCACTGGCTTTTAAAGAATAGCCATGTTGGCTCTGCCCAATTAAAGGAGCTGTGGATATACACAGATTACAATAGAAAGTTTCACCTGAGCCCTAGAGGAACTCAGGTCTGGACTACAGGGCTCAGACGGCTTCTTTCACTCTGATAAACACATTTTTGTCAGTAGCTTTTTGGAGAAATTTCCCTAGTTCATAAGCAGGGCTGTTTTGTTAGAACCAGACTCGCAATGTCAATGAGAGTGTACTGCTGCAGATGGAATGCCTTAGCAAGCTTTATTCTCTAGCTTGGCTCCTACACCAAAAAAACATTAGCCAGTTCAGCCCAGGGCATCAGTGAATGGATGCAGATCCTACAAAACATGGACTGTTTCCATTTTGGCTGAGCAGCAGTTTGTCCATCCTAGAGAGTGCTTTGTCCTTTGAACCAAACACTCATCAGGTGGCTCTCTTGACCCTTGCCAGTGTGACACTTAGGCCAGTCAGAATGACCTCAGGTTTTATTCTCATCTCTTCCGTGTTTCTAACCTTCTTCCATTTCTCCTTGGAATCACCAGGAAGTTTCTGTTAGATGAGACTTTGCTTCCAGGTGCCTCTTGATAACCCTTCCTCTCTCAGGCTCACCTCTATCCCTCAAGCCCTGCATCCTCCCTCTTATCAGCAGCCAGAAGCAAGAGGATGAGACCTCAGGTGAGAATGGGTTCCTTGAAGAATCCTGGCCCCAAGAGTCTCCTCATTGTAGCTTTGTTGCCTGTGGTTCTGTTCTTTCCCTCTGTCCAGAAGCTGAGCAGCTTGCCAAGGAGTCTCCTGCTGAGGCTGGGGCAGCTAAATCTCTGCAACAGGATCTGGAAACTCTGCTGGGAGAAGAAGCACATTAGGCAGGTTGGGAGGATCCAGACTGGATTCAGAGGGGTTCTCCATGGGCTGGATTAATCCTGCAGAGTGTGGCTTTAGGATCAAATACAGCACTCACATCCCAGTCCCATCACCCTGAGGCTTGGTTTGACAGTAAAGGACTGTGGCAGCTTCAGCTTTCCATGGAATGGAGCATATTTACTAAATTTCATGCATAGTCTTTAATTAGATAGTAATAGTCCTAGATGCACAACAAAATAAAATTATGTTTCAATGATAGGTAATTCCTTTCAAGAAATGAGATGTAAATTTATTTCATAGTTTTATCCTATGCACTCTTAATTTAATGGATAATGTGATAATTCCCAATCTGATAGCTCTGTGTTTTAAAAGAACTTCTGAGGTGATATGTCTTCTGAGGTACCCAGGACCATACTTGAAGTACACAGAATAGAGAGGTTCTTTGCCCTTCAAAGCATAAGTTGAGTGAACTGAAGAGCAGCCTTTGAGACCTGGAGACCCAGACACAGTGTAAGGACAAGACCCAGCTATATAGGTTACTCCTAGATAGTGTCCAAGTAGCCACCAGGTCACGGATGGGTACCTGCCCCTCTACTAAAGCATTCCCTGAGAACTCATGAAGCCCCCAGTGGAGCTGGAGAGGAGGGCAGAGCACAGCATCCCATGAGCCTAGGATAATCACAAGTTCAGCTGTCAGTTAGTGAGCCACTCTAAGGACTACCAGCATGTAGAACCACTCATGAGTTACTAATAATAGCACAACAATGGCTTCTTATGATATTCTCTAGAAAGTTCCCTAGAGACATTTCTATGTTTTTGATAGCCCATCCTCAACCTATACATGTATTTGAGATTTCTCTGTCTAATGCATCAATTAACAGCCAGCTACTTTGACAGTGGTTCAGTCAAATCCAATTTGAGCTGCAACCTAAAGTAGACAGGCGTATACAGCTTGATGTTAGAATGATGTAGCTGAGTTTAACTTGCAAAGTTAATCATGACTTTACAGATCCCAGTAGTCAAGGACTGCCTGCCTGTCAACTGCCATGTGGGACCTCAGGTAGGTAATAGTATGCTGTAGCTCTCCAAGGGTGTTATACAACATGGGCTGCCCTCTCATTGAGAGTAAGGCACACCGGTGCAGCACTGATCCAGAAAAACAACTGGAATGCCCTTTGTTCTTAATGATGCTGGGTTGTGGAAGACCATTTCTCAGCACTTACATAAGTTTGCTTGCTAAATCCTGGCAGGATTTTGGTACCAAAGCATAAGAACTGAAGGCCAGTTCTAGGAAGCCATTCTGCCATGTCCTTCCCTTTGCTGCTTTCCAGTTTACAACCTCACATTTTCCTTTCTTCTTCCTCCCCTTTCTCTTCCTCCTTATCTTCTCCTTAACACGTTCCAGTTTAAATTTCTTGCTTTCTCTTCCTTCTTTCTCTCTCTCCTCTCTCCTTTCTTCTCTTCCTTCTTTATGTTGCTTTCCATACAACTTTAGGTTGAAGGATTTGATCTCTTATAATCATTACATCCAAAAGAGACAGTAGCATAAACAGCAAGCTGTATAACTGTGCATCCTTAATTACAAGCAGCTATCTTTGCATTTTAGAGTAACTACATGGAATTATAGGCTGCAAATATCTCCCTTGGGGCAACATCAATGAACACAGTTTGTATAGCTGTCCTTCTGTTTGTTAGATAAAGCGATGCTTTCCCTCTGGCTGGCTGTTTATAAGCTATGTGCCTTTATGTAATGTCCTCTAAGCCTTAGAGTACACTAGACCTCGTGACCATTTTATGGATAAAGCTATACATTATTTACCTAGCAATGTTATTTTTTAAAGATTACTGGAAAATATCTAATTTTATTCCATTCATTTTAAATTAGGTATTTTAATGAGAATCTGATATCATTTATGAAGATAATAAGGCTTTCCTTCTCTGTTTCAGTAATGAAGTGTATTTCATGACACTTCAGAGTATTTCTGAGGCCCCAGAGTCTCTCCAGACAATTCCGGCTCTTGACAGGATTCTTGGTTACTAGAAAATGAGACTTTTTAAAAATTTTTTTATTAGATATTTTCTTTATTTACATGTAAATTTCTCCTTTACCAGTTTCCCCTCCAAAAAACAAACAAACAATCAAACAAAAACAACAAGAACAAACCCCTGTTGCCTCCCCCCTCCCCATGCCTGCCACCCCACCCTCGCCCACTTATTGGCCCTGGCATTCCCCTATACTAGGGCACAAAACCTTCACAGGGCCAAGGGCCTCTCCTCCCATTGATGATCGAATTTGCAATCCTCTACTATACACATGCTGCCAGAACATTCAGTCCCACCAATC